>JAJIYU010009627.1:0-16832 GCA_030144865.1 Tinospora cordifolia | reverse complement strand
TTTTGAAAACACTTTCTAAAACTTTTTTTAATTTCAAAAATAGAAGGTATGGCATTCAAATATTCCATTCACTTCAAAGTGAACCGTAATTGGAGTTTCTAATTCTAGTCAGACAGTTACTGATTGACTTTCTAATTCTAGCATAAGACATTCAAGATCAATTCAATTCAAAGTAAAACCCTAATTTGAGTTTCTAATTCAAGTCAAATAGCCATTGATTGACTTTCTAATTCTAGCCCAAGGCACCTAAAGCCTAGGCTCTGATACCACCTTTGTAACATCCCAATCCCTTAGAAATAGGTTTAAGCTCAACCACAAGGCGGGTTGGGTCTTATGTTACATTTGCAAGTACACAACCTGCATCTCAATTCCTTTATTCTAACACTTATTGAAATACTCATAAATACACTTACATTGAGTTTAATGTTCAACAAGATAATGTAAGTGAATAAAAGAGAACTTCAAATCTTTATTCATTCAAATAAAATAAAAAGATTATATTGTTGGATCGAATCTAAAGATTGAGTACGTAACTCTAAAATTCAAAAGTAAAATTCAGCGAAAGTCTAATAATCAAAACTTGGGCAACATACCCTTACAATAAAATTTTCAATACTTAAAAGAATCTAATATCCATAATCTTCATGGATCATTCAATTTCTTGAAAAATAAAAGGAATGGGGTGAGGACATAGCCCAGTGGATCATTCAATAAACATCTAAGTTACTATTTTAAATCAATAATGCATCCAATTTCACACACTTTCAAACATTAAGTGATTCATGCATCAATTTGGTTCAAGTTGACGTTATGACTAAAAGGTTTCTACTCCCTTGATGTTCTTAATTTAGATACCCCTCTTTAGGGTGGAAAGACATTTCCTTGTCACTTTACATTGGATGCCACATACCAAGTATCCCTTAATTGCACCCCGCAACCACACACTTCAAGCATGTGTTAAGAACACCCATATCACCCATACGGGTCACTATGACAATACGTGGTTCTTATCTTCACTTTCTTATGTTTAAGATCACATAATCATAAAAGAAATTCAGAATATAAATTTCAGAATTTTAAACAACCAAGATAGTAAGAAAACATCATATAGCATGTTCGAAATATTTAATTAAATCCTAAACAGGGATTCTAAGCATGACATGCTCTCATGAGTAATTAAAACATAAAAACATGCTAAACTGAAATTAAAATATGATTAAACATGTTGAAACTAAAATAAAACATGCTAAAAATCAAAGTTTAAACAAGCATGAACATGCTAGAAATTTAAAATAGTAAAGTAGAGGTTTAAGAATCCACTCCACCTTAATCCGAGTTTCTTTGTAGAATTCGGTAGATATTCCCCTTATCTACCATTTTCAGAACTTCAAGAACTTCTAACCACTAAGAAAACTACTTCAAAAACTCTCTAAAATACTGAAATAAAAACTTCTAATACAAGAAAGAAAAGAGAGTAAGAAGAGGTGCCAAGAAGAGGGTAAGAACAAGCAAAGAGGAAAGTATTAACTCTTTGCTTTGGGATGAGATAAATGTGAGCAAGAGGGGATATTTATAGGTGTTTATGAGCACAAGGGGGATGGCTTGGCCAGCTTGGGTAGCTCACAAAGTTGGGCAAGTTTTCAAACACTCATGGGACAGTTTGAATTAAAATAAGTATGAGGGTTCATGAACCACTAAAGCTTGCTAATTTCCTATGAGCCATGATTTGATTCTCTATTAAATTTGTTAATTAATTTTAGAGAATAATTTTAGACTTAGAATATTTCTAATCTCAGTTGGGACGTCCCCTTGTGGATAAGAAGATGCTCATAAAACTTTCTTATTTAGTCTTTTGCTTGCTCATCACATAAGATACACATGGAACACTTCCTATTTCTTCATTCGTGGACGTCAAGAATGGGGAGTATGCAATCAAACTTGAAGGGACACTATATCATAGTCTAATATGAAAATCTAAGCTTAAGGAAACTCACTAATAATTCAAACTCCAAGTATGGTACACCTTTTAATGTACACCCATGTGTTGGCACCACAAAGGGAGAATGACAACTTTCTAATTTGGTTTTCTTCTTACATAAAGGGGAAGGCCAGGGTTTTGTGTAGCTTTTTTTATATTTCAAACCCTCCTAAATTGGTTAGTTCACATGTGTGCACACACATATACACACATGGTCGGTTAGCACAAAATGGGGCATGGTGTACATAATCAAATATGGTATACATGGAATCACCCTTCTTGGATTTTCCAATTCCTATGGGATGTCTCATTCTTTGGGTTGGTGTGGGCATACATGATCTGTTGTATGGCATATGAGATTACTTTTCATAAATTCAAATGATGGACACGTCCCATGGAGCTTTGGGTAGGGTTGGGTGCACGTGATCATGGTGTTCCACCCATGTATCTTGCACATGTTAGGGGTGGCCATGACATCATGAGTTCACAAAAATCAAATAAAAATTACTTTCTCCTCATTTACAAGGAATTATGATTTATAACCTATAGTTTTGGAATCACATTAACCTAATGCAAATATTAAAGTATGGTGTGGCCCAAGGTGATTTTCTCTCAAAAACTTTCCTTATTTAAGACCCACTGAGGTCACTAGGCAAATGAAAATCGAAATCTAGGCCAATTGTTCTAATTTTTATAAATGTCCTTCATTTTGTTAGTTCATGTTATTCCGTTTCATTTTGGGTCATTTCGATCCCTTGAAGTACCCTAAATGCCAATTTTTTTCTAATTTAGACCACCCGAAGGGTGTTTGGCAAATGAAAACCCCAACCTTGACCAATTGTTCTAATTTTTAGATATGTTGTCCAATTAGTTGGTTCATATCACCTTACTTCATTTCTGATTGTTTTGGGTCCCTAGGCCTCACTAAATGAGAGTTTAGAACCTGCCAAATTTAGTCCTAAAATGAATCTGGTTTCATTTTGCACCAAATTTCACTGAATTGATGATAAATTTCATTTAATTGAGTACAGAGAATTCAAGGTATTACATAAACTAGATTAAAAACACACAATACTCACAAGATCACATCCCTAGTTGACTTAGGAGGTGTCTAAATATGATTTTATGCTCAAGGAAAGAATTCCCTACTCAAAAACGCCAAAATAGGAAAGTTTCTATGCATGCTTGTGTGATGACCAAACAAAGGAACTAATTAGGAAATGTTGCTAAGTGCTATGATCTAATTCCATATGGACATCCCAATTGATTTGAATATATTCCAAGACTGATTTGATGCTCACATATAGATAGGAAACTAAATAAGAATCCTATGGGTGCTCACACTTAGATTGAAAACAATAGTGGTCCTATTATCTCAAGCTATGAGCAAACTTGCCCTATTCAAGCAAACCATCCCCCTTAACTATTGAATGTTGCTCAATTTGTGAGTTGCCCAAGCTGCCCAAGATGTCCATCTTGTGCTCTTGAAAATCTATATAAACCCCCTTTGTGCACACTTATTCTTCATCCCAAAGCAAAGAGTTGACACTTCTCTCTTAACTTGTTCTAGCCTTCTTCTTGGGAACCCTTTTGTTCTTGAGTGATCTTTTGAAGTATTATTGAGTGTTTGAGTGTTTGATTGAGTGTTCTTGAGTTATCTTTGAAGTGCTAGAAGTGTTGAAAAAAAGGAATCTCTGCTGAATTTTTGAGAAAAAGCTTCATAAGGTGGATGTGATTTCCTACTTTTCTACTTTACTAGTTTGAGTTTCTAGTATGTTCGTGTATCTTTTATTTTCAGTTTACAATATGTTTGATCATGATTTAAATTTAGATTATCACATATGTAAGTTTTAAGTATACATGACACCATGCCATGCCTAGTTTTCATGCTTAGATTTAATTTGAATTATGAAGCATTCTATGTATTATTTTCATGCTTTTTGAATGTTTTATTCTTAATTTTACTATTCTAATTTTGGATTAATGAATATGTGAGAATTAAGTTTAAGACTCTGAAGATTATGAACCATGTACTGTCATAGTAATCTAAGTGATGCTATGGGTGTTCTTTATATATATTAAGTGTATATGGGGCTTATCACTATGTATGGATGGGTATAACCCAAAATACTTGGAATCTGGGCATGAGATCATCATTCTAATAGATTATGACAAGATGAATTGTCTTTTCATCCAAGAGTAGAGTATTTTCATAAGAACATCAAGGGAATAGAACCCCCTTTCAGTCTTAATGTCAACCATAAGCAAAGATGTTGTTTGAATCGCCTAATTGTTTACAAGTGTTTGAATTTGGATGTGCTTTTAATTTGAATTAGGAACTTAGCTGTTTATGGAATGATTCACTAGGCTATGTGCTTACCCCTTCCCCTCTTATTTTTTTAGGAAATTGAATCATGAAGACTACTAAGTATTTGATAGGATTATAAATGGAAAGTTCATATGTAAGGGCATGTTTCCCAAGTTCTGATTATTTAAATTAAAACTTTCACTGAATTTAATTTTTAATTTGAGATATGTACTCTTTTGTTATTTGAAAATTCAAGTATGTATTTCTTTATTATAAAGATTAAAGATTTTCTTTTATCTCCCATGTATAGTCTTATTTAATTAAAGTTAAATTTTTTGGGTTGTGTGCTCATTATGAATTAAGAAGACTTGAGATAATTGAAATAGAATGCGTTGCAAGTTGTGTACTTAAAAAAGTAACATGGCTCGGTCCACCTTGTGATTAGCTAAACAATCAATTCCCAAGAGTTGGGGTGTTAAAAATGTTCAAGATGCTATTTCTTAGGAGGAGGGTAATTCATCGATCCTCCACCCTTTGGAAAATTGAATACGAGAAGTAACAAGAGAACTTAAGAGAAAGGAGGAGATGTTTAAAGGAGGAGATGTTTAAAGGAGAAGATGAGTCTTGAAGAAGAACTCTGCAAGAGTGGATGACATAGAAGATATCTCAGAGGACAAGATCTTCTTTGAATAGGACTAGGCAAAATCCTTGGGTATGCAATATTTTGAAAATTGTTACCTTTTATATTGCTTTTAAGCACTCTTGTGAAACTTTTATGACTACATTTTGTAGCATCATGTTTTGTGAAACTCATTGATTATGAATGAATAGTGACTTTTGGATTTTATGCTTTGTTCTAAGTATGAACTTTCAATTTGATTAAATTGTAGAAATGACCATGCATGCAAACCTCCAAGTTTTGCTATGACAGTAGGATTGGTGAGTTTCTCTGAACAAATGTCTTAGTTCACTCAGTAAATGTTAGACTACATCGATACAAGACTAGCAACCACACCCATAGCTCAAGCTCAGCCCACAAATCATGAATTCAACAAATTTTAGAAAATAAGAATACCCAAAAATTTGAGGGCAAGATAAATTGTGACACTAAGCATTTAGAAGCTGACAAGTGGTTTTGCCAAGTTAGGAAGGACTTAGATGTTGCACATGTTAGGGATCCTCGATGGATGGCACTGGCCACCAACATATTGATTGAAGTTGTTGAGTTTTGGTGGAAGTCAGTATAGCAAAACCTCGTCGTAGATATTGAACATATGGAATGGGAAGAATTTGAGGAAATATTTTATGACAAGTACTTTTCTATGCCAATTAGGCGACAGATGAAAAATGACTTCTTGCGACTATTTCTACAAGACTTGATGGTGATCTAAAATGAAGTCAAATTCATAGACTTGTCACACTGCAACCCTCATTGCATATTCACTAAAGATAGGAAGGTCAGGCGCCTCATGGAAGGCCTTTGAATATAAATTAGGATAGCAGTGGTCCCACTTGAGTTGAAGGTTTTCCAACATGCCTTAGATGGGGTGAAGTTGGTCAAGAAGGAAATCGAGACTAAAACAAAAATCAAAAGAAAAGAGAAGAAGCCACAATAACAAAACAACAGTGGGGGTAGTTAGAATAGGCCACACAAAAATCCTTATTGCGGCCAACTTAGATGTCAAGTTTGGAATAATTGCTTGAACTGGATAAACAGTAGGCCCCACCACCCAAGAAATGAAATCTTGAAAGAGAAGAGGGATGTAGGCAAGGATTGTGCTTCATTTTCCATCAACAAGGGCATCGAGCACACAAATATCTTAATTGCTAGTAAAACCCTTAAGTAGCTAGTCCACAAGTGCTTATACTGGCACAACCCCCACAACAGTAGCAACAATGCTAGTAATAGTCATAATAGTAGAGCTAGACCCCAAAAAAAATTCAACAAGCATGTACACCATTGACATAGACCCCACTAAACAAGCTAGTGATGGAGGGCACATTCCTACATTTTAATGTTATTGTAACTCTTGAGCAAGTAGGTTATTTATATTTGATGGCTTGGTGGAAAAACTACAATTATTAAGGACTCATGTAGAAAATGCTGTACACATGGCCATCTTATTGGAGCCATAGTAATATCAAAGGATGTGTGCCAATCTGAATCTAAGGATGAACAAGAACATACTAACCACAAAGTTATGTGTCATGTCATTCCATAGGTATGATGTGATGTTAAAAATGGAGTGGTTGATCTGTAATGATGCACAATTAGATTGCTCGAGGCACCATGCCACATTAAGACTATCAATTATAGATTTGGTGACAATCCAAGGGGATTTATACTAGAAAGAGTCACAAACATGATAAGATCCTTATAAGGAAGTATGCTAGCCAAGATAGACTTCGCCATGTTGATGCTAGAAGATGAATTATAAACCTCTGTAATACCACGAAATTTTAGTTGTAATTAATCATAATTTTAACACAAACTAACCCTGGTCAACAAGGATTGACCATAGTCAAAAATCGGTCAACCTAACTAGTGCGAAACAAATAGTGAGAGCATTCAAAAAATTATTTCGCGGTCAAAATGATAGAATTGGGCAAAAAGTTTCATGTTGAAATGCTTGGGGCATTGAAGAGAATCAAATGAAAAAAGAAAACACAATAGATGTAATACCCTAAAACTCTGTATTTAATTAAATAAATTCAAGATCAAATTAGTAAAATTGGGTGCAAGATGAAACCAAGCTCATTTCGAGGTTAAATTTGGCTGGTTTGCAAAAGTTTCATTTGGTGACCCTTTGGGATCCAAAACAACCTCAAACAAAGTAAGGTCACATGAACCAACTAATTGGACAACATATCCAAAAATTAGGACAATTGGCTAAGATTTGGATTTTCATTTCATAGTGCGTTCAGTGGGTTCCAAAAAAGAAAAGTAAATAAAAACCAACTTGGCCAAACCATATATTAAAATTCTTAATTTTTTCATTTGATTCCAAAACTATAGTATAAAGACCATAATTCCTTATGAATAATGAGATATTAATTTTTGTTAAATTTTCGTAGACCCATAAATAGTAATAATGTTAGCATGACATAAAGATACACTCCTAAGTTACATGGGTGGAACACCATGATCATGTACACCCCATGCTACCCAATTTCATGAAACATTTCCTAGTGTTTAGAAACCATGAAAAATTGTAACACTCCATATTTTACTTAGACACGTAAATTAATTTAAAGAAATAGATGAGTATAAATACACGTATTTGTATGGAGTACGTGTGTACGTACGTGTTAATTACACACATGTATTAAAAATACACATTACGTATATAAATTAATTAAACTAAATAAATGTATAGAATTAATTAAATTAAATAATGGGTTTAATATATATGTGATTTGGATGATTAAAGTAGTTATTAGAAAAAAATAACTAAATAAAATAATAATGAAGTGGGTGTATTATGTTGGGTTCCAAATCAAAATCAAAATATTGTATAAATGTAGAAAATATTGAGTTGGTGGTATGCACGTTTTGAGTGGAAAAAAAATGTATTTGAATATGATGGATGTGGTATGGACGATGTGTATGGATGGTGGTGGCAAGCATGTGAATATTTTATATCATGTAAGTGTGTTGGGCAATGCATAAATGTAATGCATGGAATGATTTCTTGTACGTTGGCTGAAAAAAAAACCAAAATAAGAAATAGAATAAGGGAAAAGAAAAGAGAAACGAAATCAACAGAAATGATTTAAAGGAATGGTGAGGTGGTTTTGGGAGCTAGTTATTAAATGAAGCCCATAAAGGTGATTGGTTATTGAATATAACTGAATGGGGCGGTGGGAATATTTTTGCTCAATTCATTCCATTTTATTTCCTTTCTTTCACTTTTCATTTCAGAGCCAACAGAATGCATGAAAGAGAGAAGAATGGAGAAAAAAGAAAGGGAAGTTGGGTTTCGTGACAGATTCAACACGTAGGTAAGTTATTTCTCCAAATTCTGGTTACAAAAATGTTACATAAGCTGAGTACTACAATCTTAGGGGTGTAATTTTTAATGTAGATGGTGTTTTATAGCTATATCCAAAAATTGGGTATTTTTCTACAATGAGTAAAACTCAACAAAAATTATACCAAAACAATCATGGTGATAAGTAGATCCCAAATATGTAATTAGATTGTGTTAATTTATCCTGTAGATTTTAAAATAAATACCCAAAGTTTTATAACCTTTGGATAGGCCTTTGAGTATGTTAAACCCAATTAAAACTCTGATTGAGACCTATAAGAGTGTAGAGAATGAAAATACGAATCCATCGACACCAAATTTGTGAATTTTGGATATCAAATGAATTTTTGGTGAATAATTGATCAATGGAGTTATTTATGAAAATTTAGGAAAATTATAGAAAAATATGATTTGAAAGCCTATTTATTTTATTTTCTGTGGTAAAAATATGGTATTTGAGTAGGAAATTAATTTTAAAGGTTATTGAGAATATTTGAGCTAATACGCAGTCATACGTGTTGTTTAATGCACTTATGAGATTAAATATGGTTAGAAATTTTTATAAAAATAAATTAATTATGATTTGTGGATATAAATTGTTTTTGTGATAGGTTGATTGTGGTGCATTGGAACCTAAATTTTGGAAGTGGATATTGGAACTTGGTTGGACAGTAATTTTGGTGAGTGGTGATCATTTTTGGCATTATATGAATGGTGATAGTATGTCAAAACTAGGATTTTTATAAAATTAAAATTAATGCAAATGAAAATATATATTATGTATGAAATGATGGATTATATATTACTGGAATTCACAGTAAATTTGGGAGAGACTGGGTATTATAGCAGAAAGTGAAATACGTGTCCAGCGGGTTACACAATCTATGAGTATTTTTTTATCTTAGTTATTTATATGTCATTGTAAATACGAAAATGATTTGAATGTAAGCATGCTACTTGTATTGACATTTGTTACATTTGATTTGAAATTCATAAACTTTATTTACATGACAACGTGTTTTGGATTTGCAAGAGCATATCTAAAATGCGATATCATTTCGATGGACTGAGCCCTAGAGAATAATACTTCTTATGTGATAATCTATGTGGTACTGAGCCATGAGAAGTATCAACCTTTCTCTATGTGATAATCCTCGAAATGGTTGTGGAGTGGGTGATAATTAGAGGTATAGTCTACTATTGTCCTGGCCAGACAAGGAGTGAGACTGACTCTACTTTTGAAAGATGTGGATGTGCATATGTTTTGTTAAATGATGCATTAAAAATAACATGATCACTATATTGAATGCATGTATGTATGGCTTAAATGTACGTAATGAATTCAAATGTTTTATTTAATTTGATTTTCTGCGTGATTATTTAAATGCATGTAAATGTCATTGATAAAGATTACTCATTGGGTATGTTGTAGCTCACTTATTATTTTTAACATTTCAAGAGTAGATAAGAAAGGGAAGAAACCCGCACAAGAAGGATAGTAGACTATTCAGTCACTACTGGATGCATGGGTTTAAGTATTGTACTTTTGTATAGTTATAGTTATCACGGTATATGTAATATCATTAGAGGGATTTGGATATGGTTATACTAGTTAAGAGTGGAACTTTGTAAATTATGAACTACGAGGTATGGTTGATGAAAGCTTGTGGTTTAATATTATTTGTTGTGAATTGTGGTTTGATAATGTGTTTATTAGGTGACGAATTTGTTGGGATAAGTCAAAATTTTAGACGAGACTCTGTCAAAATTTTTGTCTAGATATTGAGTAGGATTAAGTGTGAGAGGTGGACATAGTATTATATACGTAGATGTATCGTATATGGTATTATGTGCCGGTCGTGACGTCACTTTTATGAAGTGGGTTGCGATAAAAATGATCTCATGTACACCCAAACAATTATCATGTACACCATGCTCTACACACAAAAAATGTCCCATAGGAAAGTTTGAGAATGATCATGTGAGCCACTAGGTGTGATATTATACACCAAGTCCAAGAATAGAAGTTTAGTGGAGAGTGGTTGATTTAAATAGATATAGAAAGATTCCTTCACTTAGATTTGACTAACAAACAAAGGAAAAATCAGAAAAATAAAAAGTTACCTCATGCTCGCATGTGATGCCAAAATAAGGGAGTTTTCCATGCATGCATGTGTGATGACCAAGCAAAGGAACCAAATAAGAAAGATGCTATGAGCATGAAATCCAACTGTAGACGACGTCCAAGAAGATTAAAATGTATTCTAAACCTTTATTTGTGTTCACACACATAAAAAAACAAATAAGGTTCAAAGATTTTGCTCCCACTTGTATTGAAAACCTTAGTGGTTCCACTTGCCCAACCATGAGCTCACTTGCCCAAACCATGAGATTCACTTGCCCAAATCAATGCAAAATGTCCTCATTGTGTATGAAAAGATTTTCATTGTGTGTGATATCCAAACCGTCCCCATGGTGCTTTTGATAATCTATATAAATCCCCTAGTTGCTCACATTCTTCTCATCCCAAAACAAAGAGTTGAAACTTTCATCTTCGTTTATTCTTGCCCTCTTCTTGGCACCCTTTCCCACTTCTCTTTTCTCTCTTGCATAGAGAGTGGTTTGAAGTGATTTTTGCTGGTGTTTAAAAGTGCTAGACATTGAAAAACTTTGCTGAATTTTTTGAGAAAGAACCACTACTAAGGTGGAGGGAATTTCTAAAACTTCTACCTTGCTATTTTGAATTTCTAGCATGTTCATGCTTGTGTAGTTTTAGATTTCAACATGTTTAATATCATATTTTAGCATGTTTAATCATGTTTTAATTTCAGTTTAGCATATTTGCATGTTTTAATCATCCATAAGATCATGCCATGCTTAGATTCTATGCTCAAGCTTTAAAGTTTCAAGCATGCTATACGATGTTTCATGTTTTCTTGATTGTTTAAAATTATGAAATTTTATATTCTGAATTTGTTTCATGAATATGTGACTTTAAATATGTGAAAGTGAAGATAAGAACCATGTACTGTCATAGTGACTTGTATGGGTGCTATGAGTGTTCTTAGCACATGCTTGGAGTGTGTGATTGTAAAGTGCAACTAAGGGATACTTGGTATGTGACATCCAATAGAAAGTAACAAAGAAATGTCTTTCCACCCTAAAGAGGGGTATCTAAATTAAGAACATCAAGGGAGTAGAACCCTTTTCAATCATAATGTCAACTTGAAACCAACTTGTTGTGTGAAACACTTAATGTATGAAAGTGTGTGAAATTGGATGTGTTATTGATTTGAATTAGTAAGTTAGTTGTTTGATGAATAGTCCACTGAGCTATGTGCTCACCCTTCTTTTTTTAACATTTTCAGGAAATTGAATATGACGGCAATGGAAATCTGAAAGTAGTTATATTTAGAAAGTTTCTATTTTTTGAAAAGTTTCTTTTTTTTAATGTAAGGGCATGTTGCCTACTTTAGATTTATTTGACTTTCGCTAAATTTTTATTTTAAAATTTTGAATTATGTACTTTTGATTATTAATTCAATAATATACTTCTTTATTTTCTTTAATAAATAAAGAGTTAGAAATATTTCTTTTTTCTAATTGTAATGCTTTATTGAATTTAAAATTGATCAAATTGGGTGAGGCACTCATAAAAGGTTCAATGAGAGTTAGAATAAAGGAATAGAAATGCAAGTTGTGTCTTTGTAAATGTAACATAGGACCCAACCCACCTTGTGCTTGAGCTTAAACCTTTTTCGAGGGGGTTGGGGTGTTACAATAAAATGCTGCATCAATGTAATAGCATGTTGCAACACTACTAATGGGCGAATAACCCATGGTGCAATGTGTTTCATTTAGGAAAAAATGCCTAAGAAACTCTATTTTATGAAGCCCACTTTGTATCCAGATTTTCATCATTCCAAAGGCCAATTGGGTGTCATATGGCATGCTTGTGGAAGAACACACTCGACACTCATTTGTAATGGAGAGCTCGCATTGGATCCTACCCTATTGAGGAAGTTAGATGTATAACCTCGCCTCCCCCTCATGGCCCAACTAGTTGTGGTTTAGAGAGCAAAATTACTGAAATTCCTTCGAGTCAATAGTCTAGCACGTTAATGTCACGTGCAAAGCATCAATCAATCATCATGGGCCACTCGAGAGGTTGAACGTCACTTTATCTCCTTTTTTCTTTTCTATCTCTTTACTTTTTGTCCCAACTCTATAAGACTTCCTGGTTTATAATAACTCATATAGAGTTCACATAAAACATTTTGAAATAAAGTAAACCAGTTGAAATTCCATAATTAAAAATATATCTTTAACATTCAAGAGGTACAGTGACCTTTGAGTTTATTCAATAAAACAATTTTGTACTGAACAGGAAACTAGGGCTAACATGTCCGATTAAGACAAGACTATGAAACCAGAAAAGAAAACTTTGAAAATAATCCTCATTATTCATGCAACCTCTGATCGTTAGTTTTATGAAATGTTAGAAAAAAGGGGTAAGCTCAAAGAGCCTAGTGGATCATCCCAAATATTTAGATTATTATATCAATAAAATAAAACAAACATGTCAAACAATTTCATAGATTAGGTTATTCAACCAATTAATTATTTATTAGTTGACGTTAAGACCGAAAGAAATCTATCTTAGTGTTTCAAACCTAGGGAGTGAGGTCAATCCAAACGCTCAAACCCTTCATCCGTGAAATGGGTCAATCGAAATGCCTATTTCACCAATCGAGGAAGTGGGGTCAGTCCAAACACCTAATTTCAAAAAAAAAAACTCAATAATCGATAAGCCAAGTTTAGGTTGGAACACTGACAATGAAATCCATCACTACGCCAGTACATGATTATAATCTTTATTAATATTTCTTTAATGAAAAATCACATTAATAATGGATTAAGTTAAATGTATAAACATGTGAACATCAGAAACATGGTAGTCATCATTTGTAGCAATCATTAGCATGTTAACAGGTCACTCATTGATAGTGATACTACATATATTACACATGCATCATCATTCATCAATCATATGTCTCAACCCTAAATGTGCATATTCTATTCAAGGCAAAAAACAAACATACATGCATACTTTATTTAAATCAAGATAATAATTTAAAGTTTAGAAATCATCTCATGTTTGATGTGTAATTCCTTCCTAGTCCTTGTGGTATGATTCCAAGCTTTTTTGAACCTTTACCTTTAGGATTAGGACTAAATGCATTATTCTTATTGAGTCATGTGTTTCTAACACCTTTAAACCATACTCAAATGGTTCACTATCCTATATGGAATACAATGTGCAAGGAAATCATGTTAGAAGAATCTTAATGTGGTCTTTCTTCTATATACTGAGGCAAAAAAAAAAGATTTCTACAATAATTAGAATGCACAAGTGAAAAAAAGAAGTGTAGAGGCAATATCGCAATGGGCTATGGCAGTAACCTGTGGGAATTAGTGATATAGGATTGCATTACCGCGATAGACTACCGCTATAAATAGAAGAAGTTGTAAAAAATTGGACGTATAACCGCGATAGGCTACGATAGTAACCAAATGTCAATGACATAATTCTATTGCACTACCATGGTAGAGTACCATGGTAATTAGGGTAAAAGTTCAAAAATTGAGGAAAATGAAGGTAGTACTGCGATAACCAGTATGAAAAGTGGACTTTTGTGCATGTTTATTCCATTCCTTATTCTCCTATGACCTTGGCATCTTAAGACCTCGAATTCTAGATCATAAACCATGCCTTGGGACTTAGATAGGGAGGTTATACCTTCTTTGATCTGTTGAATCCTCCAGTTGCTCCAAAAGAATAGCCAAAAGTTGGTTCTTGCCATTGCTATGCAATATTCTATGTTTTCCTTCTTCATACTAGTATGGTTGTTGTGTGGGATAGCTAGGGAATGAAAGAGTACCAAGAAGACGGCTAGAGAGCAAGAAGAGAAGAGAACTTGTGCTTGTTTGAGTGATGAGAATGGGTACTCAAGCTGGGTTTATATAGAGTTCAATTGGTTGAGTTTAAGAAGTTTTGTATTGTTTCCTTGGTAAAAATCTTTCCTAAACTCTTCTACTTTCAATTTAATTTGTTTCCTATACAAAAGTATTAGTAAGTGATGTTTTTAGAAACATACCCTGTGTTTAGAAACTTTACATACTCATTTTAAAAACTTTATACAATATTTTTCGCACAAGTTTTTACCTATTACCAGGATAGTGAAATTGCATTACCACAATAACCAAAACATAGTATTTTCATTAGTTATTCTGGAAAATTCATGCATTACGGTGGTATGTTTTTTATTACTGTGATAACCGGTGAGTTATCTATGTGCAAAATTTTGTGTTTTGTTCTGGTTTGCCTACCCCTTCATACATCGAATTGTACATTTTTTGCACTATTATTTTCAAGGTTTCCTTAAAGTTTGTTTTATTTAAATTATTTTATTTTATTTTATTTTATTTAGTTTAATTACAGAGTAAAGTTTTGGGGTATTACATTAGATAATGAAAAGTTGGGTCATTGTCCACTTTTTAAATTGGTGTAAGTGATTGTTGCATTAGTTGCAAGTCATAGCTCTTGTTCAGGCTCATGCATGACCAATCTACTTGTGAGACACCTTCCCTTAGTTACAACATCTCTTTAAGCATGAGGAAAGCTTACAACCATTCTCTCTTGATTGATCATTTTTTATTGGAAGAATAGAGAGAGTAATGTAACGGTATTCTTCATTCTTTAAGTGTGAAAAAGTGGGAGAGGAGTGTGTGGATGCTGGAAGGCTTTGATGTGCCCTCATAAGTGTCGAAAACAAAAACTATGCCCATTGTAAGTATTTTTCAATTCTATTTTATCCCCTTTCTCACATATGTTGAAATGAAGCCAAACTATTAACTTCTTATTCACGATAGAAAACTATAGTCAATCCACTATGGGGGACATTTGTGTAAATCTTATACCATGTCATGTTTAGACCTATACAACATTAGGTTGTGGCCTTTGCAAGATCATAATGCCACAAGAACAATCCCAATTCATGTTCGCTCGCAAAATTGGGTGGTTGCACACTCAAGTTTGAGCATTTAAAACCAAACAACCACCTCACTTTGGGCCTGATTTTGAAACTAATAATGCATTAATGAGACTATGAACTTTATGTCTTTAGAAAGCACTTAGAACCACATTTGAAATGCTACTGGAATGGTGAGGAGTGACGACTTGGGTTGTGAGAACCATGTGCCTAAAATTAGATGGTTGTAATACATATGTTGTTACTATTGAATCTCCGACCAATGAAGGAAACTTGATGTTTGTTCTCAAATCTCTATAAATCACATGAAGAAACTACCATAGTCTTATAAAACATTAAAATACAAAAAAACAAAGTTATAGAACTCATGAATCCATCACCAAAACAACCACGAACCAAGATAATAAGGAATGCATTACCTTTAACACGACAACATAGAGCAATGCTTTGCACCAATACCCAGAAAAGGTGTGCTATTCTACACAATATAACACATTGCACCATTTGGTGTGACATATTGCACTATCTTTTAATAAAGAATAGATTTCCTACTGATTTTTTTAAGTTTTCATGTGTGTTTTTGCGTTGACTTACAAAAGCCTATGGGAGATTCTAGATGGCTAAAATGTGTCGATTTCACGCACAAATACATTGGTTTAAGTCATGAATTACATGATAATCACACATGCAAAGTTTGTGTTTTGTATATGCATAGGTGTGATTAAGGGTGCATCACTTGAGGTGTGAATTGCATGGTGTTCATTGATTCAAAGATTTCTAAAATATGGGTAATTATTGTATTTCTTTGTATTTCCTTATTAAATATGTATATATGTGTGTAGATTATGAAAAAAGTCTTAGGTGGCACTTAGAATACCCAGTTGCATTCTTATGCATTCTTACAACATGTTGCGATTTGATTTGTAATGCATAATGTGATAAGCATGTTTATGATATGATCAACATGATGCATGGCCTGATAGAGACCATGATAGGTTGAAGGCCTATACTGTGATTATTTTACGTGCATTAGTGTTGATTGTATATTGTCACTTATAATGCATATTCATACGAAGCATGTGACCTTGATTGTATATTGTGAATTATAATGCATATTTGCATGAAGCATGTAACCTTGATATGAACATGTGATTTTGGTAGTCTAATGTAACACCCCAATTTTTGGCCGGACCTCCGTTCACGTGTTACCTCATGTGTGGATCGTTGCCCATTGAAAATCGAAATGCTATTTAAATTTTTCTTCTGTCAAAATCTTTTTCTTCAAAATCAAGTTCATAACAATTTGTTCTCAAGTTAATGTCTGGATAAATTTCTCATACAAAACAAAAGAATTAAAATAATTTCTCGAGACATTCACTGGGTTTCTTAATATAAGTCATAAATGATGCAGTGGAAAATACTTTAAAACTATTCATTCAAACCAAAATTGTTAAACAAGGAAA
>JAJIYU010009626.1:0-16874 GCA_030144865.1 Tinospora cordifolia | reverse complement strand
AGGGCTTGAAGCACAAGATGAAAACTCAACTCTTGTTGCTTGGGATGATTTGATTTGTGAGCATGGGGGGTTTATATAGGCTTCAAAAGTGTATAGAATGGCAAGTTTGTGCTGGAAACTTACCAATTCTTCAAAATTTCGTGCCCCCCAAGCATAGAAAATTAGTAAGTAATTTTTTTGGAAATTTTTGGGATTTTAGAAACCATTTTTCAGATTTTTGAAGCATTTTTACTGATTTTATTCGGATTTTTGGTTATTTATCAGAGCAGCTTAATCGTGGTCGTTGGATCTTCGTCGATCGCATCAACAGATCACGAATTCGTTTTTGCGGATGGATCTTCAGTCGTTGGATCAGGCGGGTTCAATCTCAGGCGTTGGATCGTTCTTGAGCGCATCCACTAGATCACGGTCGAGATCAACGAAATCTGCATGGTCCGTCAGATCATCCTCGAGTGCGGCGTTTGGTTCGCGATGGATTGGAAGGTATCTTTTTGTGTTGTTGGATTTGCATCGAGTTTCGCACGCGTATCTCAGATCGATCACAAAGTTGGATCCTCAAATCTCAGCGCTCGAATTGTCCTCGATCGCGCCACTGGATCGCAAACTTGTTTTTGTGTGTGCGTTGTGCGTCGTCGGATTGGGTGGAGTTGATCATGACCGTTGGATCAACTTCGAGCGCCTCATCGTTCGCGATCAACGAGTCGTGTCTGGATCGTCGGATTTGCCTCGAGTACAGTACTCGGATTTTCATTCGCGATCGATGTCGTGCACCTCAATTTGGACCGTTGGATCGATCGTGTTGATTGCAGACCATCAGATCTTGGTGATTCGGTGCTCCTGAACGTTGTTTAGGGCTTTCATCTCATTCGTTGGATCAGACAGATCGAGTTTTGACCGTTGGATGCAGTTTCTAATTACCAAATCACTTTCTAAAGCTTCTATAATCCGAATTTTAGCAATTATACACTTTCTAATTAACAAAAACTTGGTTATATTGCCCAAATAATCTATTTTGCTAATCTTCCCCTTTTTAATTATTTAATATAGTATTAATTTGATATTTTTCTATTTCCTTAATATTTTTAATGCCAATAATTAAATAATCTATATTTTCCATTTTCATGTATTTTTATTTATTTCATATTTTATTTTCAGATAATAATTTATGAAATTATACACTAGTGCTTTATTTATTTTTAATGAATACATGTACACTACATTTTTATTTAATTTTCTATGTACATATTCCCATAATATGTAGTATTTATTATGCTAACACACACCTTATTTATTTGCATATTAGCCAATATGCGTATTATATCTATTTATTTCTTAAGTAATTCCTTACATTTCATAATTAATTCTTCTAAACCTTAATTTTTTATTTTATTATCAAATTAAGGTCTTATTTGCTTAATTTTTACTATATCTTTAATATATATTATTTTTCATGTGCCAACCCAAAATTTGCATCCAAAATCTTTGAAATTTATTTATTTAACTTATTTTATTCGTTTTAAATTATTTGACAAAATTCCAGAGTATTACACTTACATTGAAAAAAAGAACTTTCCAAAAATAAAAGCTTTCTACATATAGCTACTATCAAATTTTCATTGCCATCATATTCAATTTCCTGAAAATGTTAAAAAGTGAGGGATAAGCACATAGCCCAGTAGATCATTCATAAAACTACTAAATTACTAATTCAAATCAAAGTACACCAAATTCAATCACTTACAACCATTAAGTGTTTCAAACAATGTCTTGTTAGTGCTGTATATTGAGCAAAAGGGGTTTTATGCCCTTGATGTTTTTCATTAAAACACATCCACACTTAATGATGTTAATCATATACACTAAGTATATGCAAAGAACACCCATAGCATGATTTAGACTACTATGATGATACATGGTTCTTATTTTCACTTTCTCATATTTAAATTCAAATAATTATGATATTAAATCATAGTAATTGATATTAGAATTTAAATAATCAAGAGAACATGAAAAACATAAATAACACGCTAGAAAACTCAAAATAAGCCTAAGCATGGTTTTGAAGCATGTTATGCTATCATGCATGCATTAAAATATGAAAACACGCTAACTAAAAATAAAACACGATCAAACATGCTTCAAACTAAAATGTAAACATGTTGAAATATACAATATATAACATGATTGAAAAATTGAAAGCAAACATCAATGCACTAGAGAGTTGAAGTAGTAAAATAAGAGTTCTAGAAATTCCCTCTGCCTTAGTAGTGGTTCCTTCAAAAATTTCAGCAAAGCTTTCCCCCAATGTCTAGCACTTTCACACACCAGCAAAAACCACTTCAAACACTCTCTAAAACACTGAAATCAGATCTTCTCACACAAGAGAGAAAAGAAAAGTGAGAAGGGATGCCAAGAAGAGGGCTTAGAGGGAATAAGTGATAACCCTTTAATCTTATTTTATTTTCCAAGCAATATTAATCATGTCAAACAAACACACTTAGCATCCAATCAAATGTATAATTTATGCAAATATTATGGTAAATGAAATGAATGGATGTTATAGTAATAAAATGTAATCCTTATAAATATATGCATGGAATTAAATAGAAAATCATCATGTTATCATCAAAATTTCAATCAAGTCAAACAAGTTCATCAACATTTTTCTAATTATTCTAAAACTATTAAATCAAAATGCTTTGAATTTATTACTCATATAATACGGATAACTAAGAAAATCCTGCCCACCTAGATTTTTAGATTTCCTACTTTTTCCGTTCGTCGCTAATGTTCGTTCTAGGAAGGTCAATCTGCAATAGAAAATTCATTACAAAATTATTTATAAATTCTTATTTTCTCCTAACTAAGATAATTTCCTAACTAAAAGTTCTATGGTGAATCCCATGACTTTTAATTTTCTGATTTTTTTACTAGTGAAATTTATTTTAATATTCACATGCATGTATTAAGATTAATTAAAATAGATGTTTTTTGATCTCTAAGTCTCCATAATTTAAATAATTTATTCATGTTTTACATAAATTAGTTATGAACAAGATAAGACTTCTAAATATGATGATTTTAGTTTTTAATGTTTAAAATTTTACTCTTTTCATGTTTTTAACTAATAAAAATAATTTAATTTTAAGTCTCTAATATTATTTCTCACTTACTATCTAAAAATTATCCTTAATTAAATTAGGATTGTAACAGTGAAAAATATTTTAATTTGGATTGTATCCACAAAATTCTTTAATTTAAGTTTTCTAAAAAATATTAAATCTTCTTTCAAAATTTTCTAAACATTTAAATTGAATTAAATTATTTTAATAATTTATTCTAAACAATTTTTTTGTTCAAAGTCATAAAAAATAAATAAATAAATAAATAACTAAAATAATCATCGCACCTTTCGAATTTGGTTCCTCGCTCAAGAATTTACTTTTACATTCAACAATTCAAGTCAATCTTCAGTTTACTGTTCAGTGCGCTGAACCTTCTTCAACAATCATCAAACATTTTTCAAAAGTTCAACATCTTTCAATAACCTAACTTCAAGTCCAATTTCTAATCACCTTAATACACCATACAACAAGGCTTAGATCTAAATGATGCACAATTGAAGCTTCACACTAAAATTTTTGAACCTAGAATTTGAGCATCGTTCCTCTATTCTTGCAAACCATAAAACTAGAAAAATGAATTGAAAATCAGCCAATGAAGGATGTTTTTTTGTAGTTTGTTATCTGCTTCTATCTTTGCTGAACGCAAAATCAAAACGAAACTCAGATTTTGAATCACAAATTCTAGATTTTAACTGAAATAACAAACCAGAAATGAGAATCAAAAACCCAATCATTGCTTTTTCTATCTCTTGTTTAACGCACAAATCTAAACCCCAAAAACCAGATTTTTGAATCAAACAAAATCTGATTTTCCTACTTCTTCTTCTTTGATTTCACGGATGCCCCAAAATCCCGAAATTCAAAGCCCTGAATTCAGATTTCTTCTTTCTTCTTTGGATCCCTTAATATTTAATTTCATTTTTCAAGCTAATGTTGGGTATTCATTTATTTTATCTTATATATATATATTTGATGAATTTATAATTTAAAAATTTTAATTTTTGACATTATTTATTATTTTGAAAATTTATGTTTTCAACATATATGAATTACAAAATTTGGGGTTGTTACAATCTACCCCCTTCAAAAACTTTCGTCCTCAAAATTTAAATAAAAAGTACATGACTGAAGCATTTTATTTGGCGTTCTTGGTGAAGAGATATGGGTACATTCTCTGCATTTCGCTCTCTAGCTCCTGGGTTGCTTCCTCCAATCCATGATGTTTCCTCATGACCTTGACCAATGGAATGTCCTTGGTCCTGAGACTTTGTACCTTTCGATCCAGGATACAAACAACTAGTTCTTCGTAAGTTGCATCGCCTTGAATTATGACATCCTCCCACTAAATCACATGAGATGGGTTTAGTTGGTATTTTCTTAGCATTGAGATATGGAATACATTATGGACTAAGGAAAATCTATTTGGCAGATCCAACTCATATGCACAGTCACCAATATGTTTAAACATCTCGAACGGACTGATGAATCTTAGTGTTTACTTACCCTTGACTCCAAACATTTGATTCCTTTTTGTGGACTAATTTTCAAAAGTACTTTATCACCCAGTTGGAACTTAAGGGGTTTTTGCGCTTGTCTGCATAGCTCTTCCGTATGCTCTGAGCTGTTACCAACCTTTTTTGGATCTGTCTCACCTTTGAAGTTATTTCCTCAATCATTTTGGGTCTAGTGAGTACATGGTCTTCCATTTCTGCACAACAAGATGGTGATCTGCAGGGTCTGCCATAAAGTGCCTCATATGGGGCCATCCCAATGCGCTTGTTTGATAGCTATTATTATAAGCAAATTCTGCTAGATGCAGGTATTTGCTCCAATTACCTTTAAAATCAAGAGCATATGCTCTCAACATGTCTTCCAGTATCTGAATAACCCTCTCAAATTTCCCGTTAGTTTGTGGGTAAAATGTTGTACTCATTGTGAGTCTGCTGCCCAATTCCTTTTTGTAGACTTACTAGAATTGAGATGTAAATCTAGAGTTTCGGTCTGACACGATCATCTTGGGAACTCCATGCAGCCTCACAATCTCTCTGGCATATAACTCACCCAATTTACTCACTGAATCTATAGATCGAATAAGTAAGAAATGTGCGACCTTTATCAATCAATCTAGAATAACCCAAACTATATCTTCACCTTTCTAATTTCTTGGTAAGCCACTAACAAAATCCATGGTTATATTATCCCACTTCCATTCTGGTACTGGAAGGGGTTATAACAAACCTAATGGTTTCTTATGTTCGACCTTGACCTACTGACAAGTGAGACATATAGAAACATACCTGGTGATGTCTCTCTTCATGCATTTCCACTAATAAGTCTTCTGCAAGTTTTGGTGCATTTTGTTCTCACTTGGATGCATAGTGTACTTAGTCTGATGTGCCTATTCTAGTATAGTGTCTTTAATCTGTCTTATATTTGGTACACAGATCTTATTTCCCAGTCTTATTGCACCATCTGAGTCCAATCTGAAATCTATATGCTTGCCCTATTTAACACCTTCAATCAGATTTGCAATCCATTTGTCGTTCTTTTGTTCATCTCTAATATAGCGTAGAAAGTCTGGCTGACCAACCATTGCTTACAGATAAGCCTGCTTATCATTTGTGGCAATACCTGGATTATATGAGCTAATCAGCAGATACATCTATGCTGTATCCTCATCCTGTCTACTATATTTCCTACTCAGTGCATCAGCTACAACTTTTGCCTCACCAAGATGATAATGCAGCTAAAAATCATAATCTTTCAAGAACTCTAACTACCTCCTTTGTTGAAGCTTTAGCTCCTTCTAGGTATAAATATATTTGAGGCTCTTATGATCGGAGTACAGATCAAAGCTTTCTTTGCACAGATAATGCCTCCATATTTTCAATGCAAACACGATTGCTACTAACTCCAAATCGTGTGTAGATTGTTTTGTTCATGTGGCTTTAACTGTCTTGAAGCATAAGAAACTACTGTCCTTCTTGCGTAAGCACTGCACCCAGTCCTTTCCGTGAAGCATCTGCATACAAGGTGTATCTTACACTGTGAGTTGGCATGATCAAAATTGGTGCTATAGTTAACCTTTTCTTTAATTCTTCGAATGACTATTCAAACTGATCATCTCAAACAAACTTCTCTCCTTTCCTAGTTAACCTTGTCAGGGGACTTGCCAACCGAAAGAAATCCTTTATAAACCTACAGTAGTAGCTAGCCAACCCTAAGAAGCTTCTGATATTTATCACTGTGGTTGGTTGTTTCTAGTTTCCTATTGCCTCCACCTTCTCTGGATCCACTGATACACCTTCGGCTGAGACTACATTGCAAAGAAATTTGACCTTCTTTAACCATAATTCACATTTGTTGAACTTGGCATACAGTTGGTTCTTTTTGAGAGTCTGTAAGACTATACGCAAATGTTGCACATGCTCAGCCTCTGATCGAGTGTATATTAGAATATCATTGACAAAAACTACCATAAACTGATCTAGGTATTGATTAAAGAGTTAGTTCATCAAATCCATGAAGGTAGTCGGTGCATTTGTTAACCCAAATGACATAACTGTATACTCAAAATGTCCATATCGAGTCCTAAAAGTCGTCTTCGGTATGTCAGACTCTCGGATCCTAAGCTGATGGTATCTTAACCTCAAGTCTATCTTAGAAAACTGAGTAGCTCCACTTTGTTAATCAAAGAGGTCATCTATTTAGGGCAAAGGGTATTTGCTCTTAATAGTCACCCGATTTAGCTTCCGGTAATCTACACATAATCTCATGGATCCGTTCTTCTTTTTAACAAATAAGACTAGAGCTCCCCATGGCGACTCACTCGGCCTAATGAAACCTTTTGCCAATAGGTCATCTGATTGGGTCTTCAGTTCTATCAGTTCAGCTGGAGCCATTCGGTATACTAGCATAGGAATGGGATTTGTTCCAAGATACAATTTTATCTTAAATTCTATTTGCTTGTGTGGTGGAAGGTTAGGCAACTCATCAGGATATACATCCATATATTCTCGTACTATTAGAATCTGATGGATTTCTTTAGATTTCTCAGCATCCTCTTCCAATAACAATCTAAAGTCCTCTTTCTGTTTGATGGCATACAAAATAGCTAACAATGTACTTCTAGGCAGTTTCTTCATATCCCCATCTATCTTTACTAGCTCCCTAGATGGAAACCTAATAATCACCCTTCATCTTTGGCAATTTATCTATGCCCGATACAGGGTCAACCAGTCCATTACCAATATTACATCGTATCCATCAAAGGGCAATAACCGAGGTCCGCCGTAATCAGCCTATCCCCGAATGTGAATTCACATCTACAAAATATTCTAGAACTCACTGTAACTCCCAATGGAGTAAACACTTCTAAGGACACATAATACCCTAAAAGCTCTGTATTTTATTAAATGAAATTCAAGATCAATTTAGTGAAATTATGTGCAAAATGAAACTACGCTCATTTTAGGGTTAAATTTGACAGGTTTTTGAAAGTCTAATTTGGTGACCTTTAGGGACCCAAAACAACTAGAAATGAAGTAAGGTGACATGAAACAACTAATTAGACAACATATCCAAAAATTAAAACAATTGGTCGAGGTTAGGGTTTTCATTTGCCAAATGCCCTTCAAGGGGTCCAAATTAGAAAGAATTGTCATTTAGGGTACTTCGAGGGATCTAAATGATTCGAAATGAAATATAACGACATGAACTATCAAAATGAATGAAATATCCAAAAATTAGAACAATTGACCAAGATTTGTATTTTCATTTGCCTAGTGACCACAGTGGGTCTTAAATAAGAAAAGTTTTTGAAGGGAAATCACCTAGAGCCAAACCATACCTTAAAATGTGCATTAGGTTCATGTGATTCCAAAACTATAAGATATAAATCATAATTTCATATAAATAAGGAGATATTAATTTTTATTAATTTTTTTGAACCCATTAAATCATAGCCACCCTCACTTAATTGTGTACACCTACACACACTTAAGCCAAAATCGGCCCGACCACGTACATGTGTGTGTGCACACATATGAGCAACCCTATTTAGATAGTTTCTTGGAACCAAGATAAGCACCTTTGACTATTATATGGTGCCCCCTCAAATTTGATATCGTACACCTATGCTTGATGTCCAAGAAATAAGAACATGGAAAAGTATTCCTTGTGTGTTTGTGTGATGAGCAAGCAAGGAAACTAAAAAAGGAAAGTTGTCATAAGCACATAGGGGACCTCCCATTTGAATTAGAATATGATTTGAAACTCTTTTGTATTCACACATAGTTAGAAAACAAGATTTTACTCATATTTTTTGAATCAAAAAGCCATAGTGGTCCCACTTGCCAACCATGAACACACTTTTCCTCTTTATGCAAATCATCCCCTTTATGTATAGAAACTCGCTCAAATTTTTATGAACTACCCAAGGCTGCCCTAGGACATCCCATATGCTCTCATGAACATCTATATAAAACCCCCTTGTTCATTTTCATCTCATCCCAAAGAAAAGAGTTAACACTTTCCTCTTTGTTTGTTTTTGCCCTCTTCATGGCACCTCTTCTCACCCTCTTTTCTCTCTTGTGTGAGGAGTTCTTATTTCAGTATTTTATAGAGTTGTTTTGAGTGATTTTGCTGGTGTGTGAAAGTGCTAGACATTGGGGGGAAGCTTTGCTAAAATTTTTGAAGGAACCACTACTAAGGTGGAAGGGAACTAGAACTCCTTCTTTACTACTCCAAGTCTTTAGTATATTTATGTTTTTTTTTATTTTCAGAATGATTATATTTCAGTTTGAAGCATGTTTGATCAAGTTTTATTTTAAATTTAACATGTTTTCATGTTTTACTTCATACATGAAAGCATAACATGCTTATAAACCATGCTAAGGCTTGCTTTTGAATTTTAAAGCATGTCATGTATCTTTTCCTTGTGTTCTTGATTATTTAAATTATAATATTAATTATTATGATCTTGTTTCATATTTATTTGAAATTAATTATGAGAAAGTGAAGATAAAAATCACATACCATCATAGTAGTCTAAGTGATGCTATGGGTGTTCTTTGCATATACTTAGTGTATATGAGTAACATCACTAAGTGTGAATGTGTTTTAAAATACTTAGAATGTAGACATGTGATCCTTATTTCCAATGGAATGTGACAAGATGAATTGTCATTCCCTCTCAGAATAAGAATATTTTAATGAAGAACATCAAGGGATTAAAAACCCCTTTTGGTCAAATATACAACAATAATAAGATATTGTTTGAAATGCTTAATGATTGTAAGTAATTGAAATTGGATGAACCTTTGATTTGAATTAGTAAATTAGTAGTTTGATGAATGATCCACTAGGCTATGTACTCACCACTTCCTTTTATTTTTCAAGAATTTGAAATGCATGATCAAGCTTACTAAGCTATTAGAAGGTCTATTTTTAGAAAGTTTCAATGTAAGGGCATATTGCGCAAATTTTGAATAAAGACTTCCATTGAATTTTTGTTTTAAATTTTAGATTTTTATACTCTTTCTTTTGATTACATGAATTTAATAATGTATTTTTTTTTTATTTTATAAATAAGGAGTTTGAATTTTTCATTTATTTACTTGAATTATCTTAACACACTTGGAAGTGTATTTATGAGTATTTCAATAAGTGTTAGAATAAAGGAATTGAGATACAAGTTGTGTACTTGTAAATGTAACATAGGACCCAACCTGACTTGTGGTTGAGCTTAAACTTGTCTCGTGGGGCTTGAGGTGTCACAAAGGTCTTCATGAGCCTTAACAACAAACACTCTGGCCTAGTTCTATCCACGACCCTGATTCTGCCCCTAGTTGACATTCTCCTGTTGCTATCTACCCTTAGAATGATCAATCTGACCCTTTTCCCTAAGAATTTTGTGGCTGAGGAGCCTGGGTGGGTGTAGTCGAGCAGTTTCTTGCTACATGACCCTTCTGTCTGCACACATAGCATAGTCCTTGCTTTTCGCCAATTCTTTTAGTTCATCTTTATTTTGCCCCTATTTTTGGGTGTGTGGTGCCTTCCCACTACTCTTATTCTTTTTCTGGGCCTCTGGGTTCTCTATTTCATTACTAGGCCTTTTGTTCTTTCCTCTCAACATCTGTTCTAAGTTGAGTTCATGCTCTAGGATTCTTATATGCATTTAAGCTTAGATTCATAATCACTTTTCGAATCTCAATCTTGAGACCCTAAGCAAACCAATTAGCTTTCATTTTTCTTCTCATATTAGCTCCTAAGAGAACTTATCCTATTCAGTAAACTTTCTCTCATACTCAATTACAGTCTGGTCCTTCTGTTTCAACCTAACGAAGTCCTCTTGTAGCTTCCTCAGTGTCATCTTTGGACAAAACTTTTTTTATTGAAGACCTCCTTGAACTCTTCCCAGTTCATATTATCAACGTCTGTGTTGGAGTTCATCCTCATCATATGCTACCAACTTTTGGTCGGTCTCTTGAAACGCTATGTGGCCATTGCCAACCTTTTTAAACCCCTCAATATTTGTTTCATCAAATGTTTTCCTTATCATGACTCTAGATTCATGTTTCTAAGTTCTCGATACATTTAGTGGCCTAAAAGTTTTTCTTCTAGGTTTTGTTCATGCATAGGTATAGGATTTGGTCTCAAAGTAAATAAATCGTAAAGCATGCATATCAGACAATCATACAATCAACTAGCACAACAAGGTCCCAAACTTCCACCAAAGTTTTCAGGTTCAAGTGTCTCATACCACTCTACCTCCCAAACTTCCACCTAAGTTTCCAAGTTCAAGTGTCTCATACCACTCTACCCCTTTCACTTAGGCTTTCACCCAAAACAGACCCGCACCCAAACAAATTCACAAATTGCTTGATAACTAAGGTTCCCGAACCCACTATACTCCACCGACCCATACCAGCGAGCATAGAGAAACCTGTTCTGCCAGAGTTACCAATCATTCACCACACATGGTCCATCATTCTCTGAGTCTAGGCTTCCTCCATAACCCCGAATTCCTATGCATCTCATACTACATAGAAACCAAAAGATATAGAAGCTTCCCGATCCCGTGCTCTAATTAAACAATTTTTTGTTTTCACACAAGTTTTGGTCTCTAGCTTATGTCCTAAAGATTTATGCTTTTGATCCACTATACCACCCATGGCTACACCACGTTTCTACCTAGGGTCTTTCCTCTAGACCTAGGGTTCAATCTGGTTGACTCACAACCTATGTCTATTCAGGATACCACATTTGGCATCTTTTTGACTTTTATTCAATTTCATGCCCTAATTTTCTACCTTCTAATTTTCTTATATAGAAAGTAAGGGTGTTTTTCAACTTAGACCACTTGTATAAGCTGATGGGACAATCTCCAGATCGGGCAACAAGACTAAAGTCTGCTTAGCAACTGCGCTTTCTAGGGCGAGATAACCCACCTCCCTTTCAATGTTTAGCTTTACTCGAGACAAGGTTTACCCACTATCAGCTCAACTTGTAGTCTTTGTCAACACTTGCCAACCATGGCATCACTTAGACTACTATGATGATACGTGGTTCTTATCTTTACTTCTCATATTTAAATTCAAATAACCCATGATACTAAATCATAAGAGTTGATATCATAATTTAAATAATCAAGAAAACATGGAAAACATATCAGACATCTTGAAAAATTCAAAAATAAGCTTAAGCCTAAGCATGGAATCTAAGCATGTTATGCTATCATATATGAATTAAAACATGAAAACATGTTAAATTAAAAATAAAACCTGATCAAACATGCTTCAAACTAAAATATAAACATGTTGAATAATTAAAACAAACATGAATATACTAAAGAATTGAAGCAGTAAAGAAGGTGTTCTACCAATCCCCTCCACCTTAGTAGTGGTTCTTTATCCAAAAATTCAGCAAAGTTCTCCAACGTCTAGCACTTTCAAACACAAGCAAAAATCACTTCAAACCACTCTCTAAAATACTGAAATCAGAACTTCTCACATAAGAAAGAAAAGAGAGATGAGAAGGGGTGCCAAGAAGAGAGCAAGAACAAACTAAGAGGGAAGTGTCAACTCTTTGCTTTGGGATGAGAAGAATGTGAGCAACTAGGGGGGTTTATATAGATTTTCAAGAGCACCATGGGGACGATTTGGACATCACACACAATGAGAATCTTTTCATACACAATGAGGATGTTTTGCATTGATTTGGGCAAGTGAATCTCATGGTTGGGCAAGTGGGAACACTAAGGTTTCCAATCCAAGTGTGAACAAAATCTTTGAACCTTATTTGTTTCTTTTATGTGTGTGAATACAAATAAAGGTTTGGAATATATTCTAATCTCTCTTGGATGTCCTCTATTAGTTGGATTCCAAGCTCAAAATGTCTTCTTATTTGGTTCCTTTGCTTGGTCATCACACATGCATGCATGGGAAACACTCCTATTTTGGCATCACCTATGAGCATGAGGTAACTTTCTATTTTTCTAATTTTTTTTCTTTGTTTGTTAGTCAAATCTAAGTGAAGGAATCTTTCTATATCTCTTTAAATCAGCCACTCTCCACTAAACTTCTATTCTTGGACTTGGTGTATAATATCACACCTAGTGGCACACATGATCATTCTCAAACTTTTCTATGGGACATTTTTTGTGTGTAGAGCATGGTGCGCATCATAATTGTTTGGGTGTACATAAGATCATTTTTCATGGTTTCTAAACACTAGGAAATGTCTCATGGTGTTGGGTAAGGTGTGGGTATAAACGATCATGGTATTCTACCCATGTAACTTTCACATGCTTTAGAGGTGTATGCTTATGTCATGCTAACATCACACTATTTATGGGTCTATGACAATTGAACAAAAATTAATATCTCATTATTCACAAAGAATTATGGTCTTTATACTATAGTTTTAGAATCACACGAAAAAAATCAAGAATTTTAAATAATGATTTGGCCAAATTAGTTTTCATTTACTTTTCTTAATTAGAACCCATAAAAGGCACTATGAAATAAAAATCCAAATCTTGGCCAATTGTCTTGATTTTTTAAATATTGTTTATTTTATTAGTTCATGTCATCCTTTTTCGTTTTAAGTTATTTCGATACATCGAAGTACCCTAAATGCTAATTCTTTCTAATTTGGATTCCCTGAAGGGCCTTTGGCAAATGAAAACCTTAATCTTCACCAATTATTCTAATTTTTTGGATATGTTGCCCAATTAGTTGGTTCATGTCACCTTACTTCGTTTCAGGCTATTTTGGGTCCCTAAGTGTCACCAAATGAGACATTTTGGACCTTGAAATGAGTTTGTTTTCATTTTGCACCCAATTTCATTGATTTGATCTTGAATTTTATTTAATTAAATACAGAGTTTTCAAGGTATTACAACTCCCCATGTCCACACTTATTCTTCATCCCAAAGCAAAGAGTTGACACTTCTCTCTTAGCTTGTTCTAGTCTTCTTCTTTGAAACCCTTGTGTTCTTGAGTGATCTTGAGGTATTCTTGAGTAGTTGATTGAGTGTTCTTGAGTAGTTTTGAGGTGCTAGAAGCGTTGAAGAAAGGAATCTCTGCAGAAATTTTGAGAAAAAGGTTCACATGGTGGAAGAGATTTCTAAAACAACCTATTTTCTTCTTTAAATTAATGTCATGTTCATTGTATGTCTAATTTTTAGAAATTATTCATGTTTCAATTTCAAAAATTTAATCATAATTTCAGTTTTTAGTTTAGGTCATGAGCATGTTTTAAGCATTCATTAGTCCATGCCATGCCTAGTACTATGTTTAGGTTTATTTCAATATATGATGCATATTTTTAGATGATTCATGCTTTGATATTTAATTGTTTATATTTTGAAATTTATTTCTCTTCTTTGATGATTCTTAAATATAAGATTAATTATGAGATGTTGATGATTAATAACTATGTACCATCATAGTGAACATGTGGGTCACTAGGGATGTTTTTTCCATGTGACTAGTTCACATGCTGTAAAACCAAAATACTTGGTTGGTGGGTAAGAGGCCCCAAATCCAAAAGTCCAATGAAATTGACTAAGAAATGCCTTTTTCACTCTAAGGAGGCATTTTTCAAGAACATCAAGGGCCTTGAAAACCCTTTTAGTCTAAGTCACAACTATACACGAAATGTTGCTTGAAATGCCTAATATATGCAGGTACATGAATTATGGATGTGCTTTTAGTCTAAATTAAAAAAATTAGCTATTTGAAAATGATCCACTAGGCTATTATGATAGTCTCTTTATTTTTAGAAAGTTCCTATGTAGGGATGTGTGCAAAGTTTTGAATATTCCGCTGTAATAGCTTCTTTTTAATTAGAAAGTTATGTACTGTTCAATTTTGAATGAATAAAGATTTTGAATTTCTGTTATCTCTTGTAATATTGCCTTATTTAATTTGATTCTTAAATTCTATTAAGGCATGAGATAGCTGAAAATGCATGTCAAGTGTGAGTAACTTGTAAAGTAATACAGGTCTAATCTGCCCATATGGTTAAATCCACTATCTAAATAGTGGTTATGTCCAAAATTGAAAGAACACGGGAATCGGGGTGTTACAACTAAACATATGAGAACTTAGAGACGTGAATCTAAAGTCATGTTAGTACGTCGAAAATGAATGCTCTAAGTATATCCATGAGATTTCTTCAATCAATTTAGGATGATTGAATAGATCTTTGGTTATAGATAAATGGCTAGATCCAAGAGACATGCTACAAGAGCTGCTACATCTGAGGAGACTAAACCCCATGGGCAGGGAGCATTGGTTAATCAAATTGAGGCTCAAGTTGGGGTTGTGTTGACTTTAGAGTTCTGGTATGAGATTACCAGATGGGTCACTGAGTAGATCATTAGAGTATTGCCAGTGCCATAGATGCGGGCACGAGCGACACTAGAGTTGCAAGGTATAGGCCCACCTTAGGAGAAGATTTTGGTGTAGTAGCCTATGCTCATGCCAGAAGTTTTACTTCATCAGAGGCCACGGGATGAATTGAAGACAAAGAGTGTAGGGCAATGTTGATAGAGTTACAGAAATTCTACCCATCCCAGTTCAATGGTGCGTCTAACTATATGACTGTGAATCACTGGTACCAAGAGTTAGATGAGCACCTGGACATTTTAGGGGCTACTAGACCCTATAGAGTTGTACTAGCCACACATCAATTTAAGGGCCAAACCACGAGTTGGTGGCGGATGCTGAAGGAAGATCCGAACATTGACATTTGACACATGAAGTAGGAAGAATTTAGAGAAATATTCTATGAAAAATTCTTTCAAGAGGCCACACAAATGCAAATGCAATTTGAGTTCGTGAGGTTGACTCTGAGAGACATGATTGTCTTTGAGTATAAGGTCAAGTTCACTAAATTGGCCAAATTTACACCTGAAGCAATTATGGACGAGAAAATGAAGGCCCACAAGTTTCTAGAAGTCCTGATAGTTGAAATTCAAAGAGTAGTGAATCCAATGGGTCTGAAGACTTATAAAGAAGTAGTGGAGAAAACACTACTGATGGAGCGAGAGGTCAACTTCGAGCATAAGTTAAGAAATGAGGGTAAGAGACTAAGCAATAACAAAGAGTTTTAAGGGAATCAAATGACGCAAAACCAAAATTAGCTCCAGAGGCAACAATCCCAGGGCAGAGTTAACAAGCAGTAGGCTTGGAGAGAAGGAGCTTAGTACAATTGTGGACAAAAGGGTCATCTTGCTAAGGACAATTAGAACTAGGGACCATAGATGGTCAGGGCTAGAATCAAGGTGGGCGTGGATAGTAGCAAGCACAACATAGGCAACCCGAGCAATTAGAGCAACCGCAGTAACAATAATAGGACAAACTGAATTAGGCATAAGTGTTTGCTATTGAGGATGGACTGGTAGACCTAGCTCTGGTTGTGAAGGTACATTCCTACTATTCAATCTTGCTGTTAAGACCTTGTTTGATTCGGGGTCCACTAAGTTATTTGTGTCAAAAGACCTAGTTAAGAGATTACAGCTAGTTACATCAATGGTTTTGATGTGATACTAAGCATGGACTGGTTAACCCAATATTAGGCTCAGATTGATTGCCCGAGATGGAGAGTCACATGGGCTCTACCATTTTGTGAACTAGTGAAGGCCTAGGGGGATTTGCAAAGATTACCTCAAAGCCTTATGATCGCTATGCTGCATTGCATAGGGCAGAGTGAAGACATCACACAAGTCTTAGATGATGATATGAGGGAGCCGAAAGATATTTGAAGGATACTTGTAGTACAAGAGTATTCAAATGTTTCTCCAGATGATTTACCTGGACTACCGCCACACAGATAGGTCAAGTTCAAGATTGAACTGCATCCAGACACAAATCCTATAAACATTCCTCCCTACAAAGTTGTAATTCCCCAAAATTTTGTCAAATAATTAAAGATAAATAAGTTTGAGGAAAATAAATAAAATAACTCAAATAGATTAATTTCAAAGATTTTAAGAAATTTTCGGGTGCAAATTGTGAGTTGACACATGAAAAATAAAATATATTGGAAATATAATGTAAAATAGACAAATAAGACCTTAATTTGATAATTAATTGAAAATTAAGGTTTAGTAGAATTAATTATAAAATCTAAGGAATTGCTTAAGAAATAAATAGAAATAAAATATTTACACATGTTGGCTAATATGTGTATGAATAAGGTATGTGTTAGCATAATAAATGTTAATACTACATATAATAG
>JAJIYU010009625.1:0-16869 GCA_030144865.1 Tinospora cordifolia | reverse complement strand
TGAAGGCATCAACTATCTGGAATACTCCCTAATGTAGGAGTTTATGGCTTACAAATAAACCCTAAACATACACAAAAGTGATGTGATACCAGTCGCCGTGATTCTAAATTCAACCTATCTTAATAGGTGTTCTACCTGTAATAATCATATACGGATACACCATACTGAGTGTACCTCTCTAGGTGTAATACCATGACAATCAAATGTAAAAGTGCTATACCGGTATGTGGCTAATATCTTAATATTATTTAATTAGTGAGACATTATGAAGGATTTCCGGCATTTATAGCATTGACATGATAATAATAAGAGAATATTGCAATCATTATGCAGATAGTACTAGCATAATTAAACAAAACGCAATAGAAAAATATAATAGAAATCAACATAAGATCTCATGCACATTCGAGCATGCTACTAAGGAATCATGTAATCATCCATACAAACATAGATTGATTGCGCACTAGCTAGCATGGACTTAGCAATTCATTTCAATATGATTATATGTTCAATCACATTCATCAACTAAATTATGATAATACAAGTGAGAGTAAGGTATATTAATTTTACCTATATGCAAACTCTGGTTCTTCCTCGAAATTCACATTCGAAGCTATTACAATGACCCATATTTTTGAATATCAAGTTGATGGATACAATATATGCATTTTCGCGTATTTTTTGAAATTTTTAATAAAAATATATGATTTATTTTAATTTTACCTAATTTTATCCATTTAATTGGCAATAATTAGGTTAATTTAGAAATATAATTTTTGAAAAGAGAATACGTTAAATTTTTGAAGAAATATAATTTTTGGAGAGTTTATTTGAATTTTTAGAAAGAAATAATGAATTTTTAGATAATTATTTAATTTTTGAGTGAAAAATGTTATTTTTGGGTTGGATGTATATAAATTAATAATAATAATAATAATAATAATAATAATAATAATAATAATAATAATAATAATAATAACAATAACAATAATGATAATAATAAGAATAGCAAGAAAGTAAATTATTGTACCCGAGCAGCCTAGGTGCATGCGCCTGGGTTGCCCAAGTTTATGTGGGTCGGGCTGGGCGCAGGGGCCAGCCCATGTGCCTAGCCCTCTTCTCCCTTCCTCCTCTTCTTTCGTCTTCCTTCTTCCCTGTTTCTAACCCAAAAACCAACAGTGCCTATGGTTTTGATCCATGATTTTTGACCACTGACACTGTCGCCAATTAAACTCCGGCTGGCTGGGCACCTTGCCAGGTCACCCCCAAGATCACATGGGTGGCCATGTGGTAGCGTTTGGACCATGCAATGGCCCCCCAACGTTGCAACAAAACTCGGATCTTGGAAATTTTATGCAAATTTTAGTTGCAACATCCTAAATTCAAGTATATTTCCTTCGTTCCAACTCGGATTTGCATGTTCTTCCAGCCATTGGAAAGCTCTAAGTACCATCTTCAAGAATGTGCAAGTCATTAGAGGAATCTCTCAGCAGTTAGAGACTGAAACAACCACGAAAGTATGTTGGTCGACATAGTTGTAGGCTAAAACTGTTGAAAAAAGTGTGTTGATCAAATTTTTGAGAGCCTGATACCTAACCCATCTTAGGTCAAATTTTGAGGTAAGACCCCTCGTTTCAATCCTCTAAATATGTACTTCAATCTCCAATTGATAGAAAACAAAAACTAATATCTGGAACATGGTTTCTAATGTACCAAAGATGGTTGCTAGCAAACAGTGACAACAATTCCAATAGAAAGCTATCCTTTGGAACAACTTTGAGGCGAGATTCAAAGCACGTAAGGAAGTCTAAAGGAGCCAAAATTTTAGGTGTGTGAACTTGGTACTATAGGTTACTAATGGATATAAATTTCTCACCATAAGCCTCTGTAATTTTGATTTCACATGCTTGCAAAGTTACCTAGTTGCATACAAATGCTAGCACTTAGAAAATTCATGAATTTTTTGTGACTTGGCTAAGAATTTTGGAGATTCGTTGACAAACCAAACATCGGTATTTTTAGTTGAAATTTGGTGGAGACCTTACTAAGTATCCCAAGAATGAGTATACCGAATTTCAACCAAATCTGAGTTGGGTAATTGGGTCAAATTATGCTACCAATGACTGCTCGTCACACGCAACCTGGAAAACAAAAATTCCTAATATCCCAATTGAAAACCATATCAAATGAAATCCAAAAATTTCAAACTAACATTCTCGTCAATATTTGGGGAGAATAGGCCAAATTTGAAAAGTTTTGCAAAAATGTGGCATACGAATTGATTACAAGAAAATCGAAATCCTTACTGCATAGATGGAACAAAAAATACAAAATTAAAGTTCCTATTATCCAACTTAGAAACAGTATCAAATGGACTCCAAAAATTGAAACTAAAATTTTGGGAAATATTTAGGGGATATAGATTAAATTTGGAAATTTTCACGCAAATCTGACACACGAATTGCTTGCAACAATCAGCAAATATGTTGTGCAGATAGAATGAAAGTTGGGAATTTGACTACCCTATTATTCAACTTGAAAACCATATCAAATGGAGTTCAAAAATTAAAAACTAAAATTCTGGGAAATATTTAGGAGATATAAACTAAATTTGAAAATTTTTGTGTAAATCTGACATACGGATTGATCGCAGAAAAATCGACAAATTTGTTGCACATGTAGAACAAAGAGTTGGAAATTTGACTACGTGTGAAAAAATTTGGGGATTTTTATCAATTTGATTCATTTTAACCTAAATTGACCCAATTTGACTAATGTTGGCTAATTTTGACTAAGTTAACTAAATTTTGACCAAGTTTGACCAAATTTGATCAAGTCAAATTTGGGTCTACTGAGACCAGTTTGTAACAGTTGAAATAGAATTGAGCCACATTTGACAAAAGAACTGAAATTAAGTTTTAATGACGCAAATTTGAGTGTATACGGTGGGACTAAGTAGAGTGTCAATGAGACATCTGTGAGCAGGACCCAAGGTGAGTACTTTAATTCGGTTGTTACTTTAACTGTATTCCTTGCACAAAATATAATTGAAATGATATATGTTGTATGGTTTCTTGTGATTGAGCTACATTAGTTGATTTTGAAATATATATAGTTGTACACCGATATGAGACCATAGGCTTGAGGTTCGAACGTGGGATTAGGGTACACGATGTGATTGATATTAGATTCGAGGATCAAGTATCGGGGTTAAGGGATATGATCAATGTGCATAACTTCAAACCCGCACAAGTACAACACTTGAAGACTGAACACGGGATTAGGGTATTCGATGAATACGCCTAGCTCATGACCCGCTCGAACAATAACCATAAGGTTGGATTTGATGCTTTGAACCCTAGTCCTGATACAATTTTAAGCTGCATGTATTTAAACTAGTCTTCTTCAACTGTTACATTGTTTATAACTTTTTTTATTACATGTCATGTTTCTATCACTACTATTCATACATACATGCACTATTTTTGGAATGCGAGTTATTTGTAACATATTGGTTTTACTACTTACTGATCCAAGTTGCATATTAGGCTCACTACTCTACTAACATTTCAGGTTCCTCAACGGCTGACAAGGGAAAATACGTGGCAATAGCCTAGTTCCCTGGGTGAATCCCTTTTCTTTTTGGGTCCTATTAGAGGTTGGTCACTTGTATGTCTGTAATTAATGGTCAAATTGTTTAGTTTTGAGAATAAGACTGTATGTAATGTTTTGTTTACTCTTGCACTCTACTGAGTGGGTGTTTGAATTACTCTAATGTGGCTTGCGGCCGTGATTGGAGAGGCTTAACGATGATTGGACGGACTTGATTCAATGAATAAGTTCATTGAGTCATCGTGCCAATTAGGTCACCCTTCGGCTTATGGAAGGGGTCCCGACAACTATAATACTCTAAAATTTACCCTAACATGTTGTTATTTGCGTAATAGATTAACATTATTATGGGTAGTTAATAGGTATTTTATAGGATTTTAGTATGAAATCAAATACATTTGTGCATGATTAGTGGCATGAGCATTTATGAAAGGAATTTCATGTTTTATTGCATTTGAGAATTGTTAAGCATTGTTTATAGCATTTTTATGAGCAAATAATGTCTAGGGAAGATTCTTTAGTGTTTGCGCAGGACAGGAATGAAACAGAGAGAGAATCACAACACAACAAGGCAAGGAAAAGCTAAAATCAAAGAAGAGCAACCGATTACCGCCGTACATGAACTTATAACCGAGGTAGTTGAAGAAAAGCTAGAAAATCGCAAAAAGACAAGTCACACTGGTTACTGCAGTAATTAGACCAACGACCACGGTAACCAAAACATGCATATTGTGAAAAAAATGATGACCGAGTAGTGATCGCGTTTCACAAAATACCGCAATAATGCAATTAATTAATTAATTTCTAATTTTGTTTAAGGTTTTAAGTGTTTTATTACAAATAAAAAAGTAGATTAAGGTTTAAGTATTTTGGAATTCAAAAATTAGTTGACTTTGACAACCTAACTAAGACAAAGAACAAGAACAACAAAAAACTGAAGATCAAGGATCAAGCTTTGAGATGTTATCTTGTATTCATTATTGTTTTTTTATGTTTGAAGTAATTACAATGTTAGGCTAGTTAATCCTAAGTCTAGTATGTAAATTTCTGATGTAGGACCCTGAGATTTCATATTCCAATTAATTGATTTTGATGTATTGTTTAATATTCTGAGTGTTTAATGCTTAATGTTTACTAGTCATGAACATTATGATCTAAAATTATTACACTAACTTGAAAGAGAGGTTTAATAGTTAGACTATCATAATATAAACCTAGATCAGTTGATTGACCGAAAGGTTGTCTATTGTTTTAGAGGGTTGCACGTGATTATTGTTTACAAGGCATTAGATTGTTAACTGTGCACCTTGGAAGATGGTCTTTGGAAACAAGACTGATATGTGTTAGGGTACCTCGGGAAAGGGCCTTGATGATAAGTGATAGAATCTACAATACTAGAAGTTTAATAATTGGAATAGAAATTGAAGGTGACAACAAAAGAGTTTACTATCCTAGATAATTATTCAACATAGTTTTGGAAACAAATTGTTATTGCTTTCAATAGTTTTTAATTCTAATTTGGATTCAAACAAATCAAACTCTATTACAAGCCTTAATAAAGTAAATGCTAATATTAGATTGAAATTTGAGATAGTTGACTAATATCTGTTCCCTAGGACGATACACAGTCTCTACCAGTTATTACTACTGCGATCCCGTACACTTGTTGGATTGCCAACACATGCTAAAACATTAGGTTTTATATTTTATTACATGTCTTAATATTTTTAAGTATTATTTTATCTTTGTTTATCATTTATAACCAAGGATATGATACAATGCTCCCATTGTTGATCTTACCATATTGATTGCACCTATTTGACTTAGTGTTCCAAGTTTGACTTTACTAACTTAATTCCAATCTTAAAGAGTCAATAATCCTGATCTCTCTTGACCTTTTTACACAAGTTTAAAATTTATATTGCTTAGCCATGTAAGACATGCATCCGTTACACTAAAACTATGGTTATTCCTTATTCTAATGTACCTAGCTTTGTCATGTCATGTTGTTAACCACTTGGGGATTACCCTAACCGTCGAGTTATATTTACAAAGTATTTCTAGATTCATTTAAAGGTTTTTCTTATAATGAAATGGTTTCACTTAAACAACTCTAAAGGATAGAAAAAGTAATGTTCTTTATTCGTAGGGATTTTCCACCTGTAGGGTGTCCTATAAGACTATAACCTAGGGCTTTTGATTTTAGTTATGTTACCTTGATTCTAAATCACATCCCAATGCTTTCCAAAAATTTTTAACATAGGTACAAGTGCAGTAACCTTCACCCCCAAAACCTCCCTAATATGTCACATGAAGCCCACATTTTCATGAGTTTTTATGTGCATGTTGTCCCCTTCCCTAGGTTGATCCTTTGGGGTATTACTTTCCATCTCTTCTTACACTTCTCATCACCTTTCCCTTGCTGTCCTAGGTCTGTAACCCACTAATGCATGGGTGCACACTTGGAACCATGTAATTTTGCAATACAACACCCCAAAACACCTTGTTTTGGGTGATTTTCTTGTATTCAACCTATGGGTGTGTGTTTGATGTTCCCTAGACTTTTCCTTCATTTGTAACACTTTCCCCCACTATTCTAAGGGTCTAACTTACTGATGTATGGCTGCACATTTGTAGTCATGTTGGTTTGCACACTAAGCCCTCAAAAATACCCCATTTTTAGTGTTTTTTTAACCACATACTTCATGGTGTATGTTTATAAAGGTGTTTCACTGCTATGACCTACTTCAAACCATATCATGTGAGGGTGGCTTTTATGCGAGAAATCATACCCTATATAAGTCTCTAATACTGATTACATATGTGTTTAAAAGAGTATATGGTAAACTAGGGTTTTAAGGTTTATACCTTACTATGTACCACTTTCCCATTGCTCCTTCTTGGATGACTTCCACCCCTTTTTCTTCAATATTTTCACACCTTTCAAGTATGTAATATCAGCATTAAAACATGTTAAAACATGGACTTATGTTCCTAAGTGGACAACTCAGCAAAAAGGTGTACAAACTCTAAGTTAGATATTATTTTTTTAGTATACTTTTGGTATGTTTTTGCTTAGCCTTTGAGAATGGTTTTGATAGGGAAAATAGTAGGTTTTTGGACAAGAATGGGGATGTCTTATGTGGTCTTCTTTTACGCCAAAAGTATGCAAAAATGGTTATATTTAAGAGGTTTTGTAGCTAGTTTTGTCGCAACCCACTTCATAGAAGTGACGTCACGACCGGCACACAATACCATATACGCTACATCTACGTATACAATACTATGTCAGCTTTTCACAGTTAATCCTACTCAATATTCCTACATAAATTTTGACAGAGTCTTCTCTAAAACTTTGACTTATCCCAAAAAAATTTCGTCACCTGATAAACAATATTATGATCCACAAACATACATAGGGTATCCCATGTATCATTCACAAATCAAAACTATTTCCCACTTTCCTCTTAGTGAGAGTAACACTGATGTCTCTCTCGCTGATATTACATATACTATGATAATTATAATTATACAAAAATACAACCCATAAAACAGATAACCCACGCAATTAGCAAAACTGGAAGAGCTGTCTACTCTTCTTGCGCTGGCCTTTTTCCTTTTCTATCGGTTCCTGAAATGTAAAAAATTGAGTGAGCTATAACATGCCCAGTGAATATTCTTTATCTAAGGCATTTAGATGCATTTAAATAAACATGCAAATTCTCAAATTCAAATAAAACATGCAAATTCAGCATACTCATTTACAAAATACATAGATGCATTTAACATAGTGCCCATGCTAATTTAAAACAATCATGCACCTTCTTATCCTTCCATTTAAAACAATTATACATCTCCTTATCTTTCAGATCTAGAGTTAGTCTCACTTCTTGTTTGGCCTCAACAAAAGTAGACTACAACTCCAATTTGTCCCATTTCCAACTCATTTCGAGGATTATCACATAGGGAAAAGGGTGATACTTCTGATGACTCAGTCTCATAGGATTATCACATAAAGAAGTATTATTCCTCATGGCTCAGTCCAACGAAACGATATCATATTTTAGATCTGCTCTTGCAAATCCAAAACACATTGCCATGTAAATAAAATTTCATGAAATCTAAATCAAATGCAACATATGCTTATATCAATAACATGCTTACATTCAAACCATTTTTATATCTACAATGCCATATAAATAACAAAGATAAAGAAATACTCACAGAATACCAACACTAAATCTCATTGGCACGTAATTCACTCTCTGGTAAATAACCAGCTTTTTCAACCTTTACTGTAAAATTCAATAATATATAATCCATCATTTCATATCATATCAGGTGCATCCATTTATGTTTAAGAAAAATCAGAAGTTTTAGACATTAAGCAATATTCTTCGAAATACCCAAAAATAAATATTACTCACCCAAAATTCCAATTGATATCCAAAATTCATAATTTTGGTGTCAATGGGTTTGTATTTTCATTCTCTACATTTCTATAGGTCTTAATCAGAGTTTCATTTGGATTTAACATACCCAAAAACCTATCCAAAGGTTATAAACTTTGGGTAGTTATTTTAAAATCTACAAGATAAACTAACACAATCTAACCACATATCTAGAATCTACTTATCGCCAGGCGTGTTTTGATATAATTTTTGTTGAGTTTTATTCACTGTAGAAAAATACCTCATTTTTTGGTACAGCTATAAAACACTGCCTACAGTAAAAATTACACCAATAGAATTGTAGTAAGCAGCTTAATTAACATTTTTATAACTAGAATTTGAAGAAAGAACTTACCTGCACGGCGAATCTGACGGAAACACGGACGGTTTCCTTTTCTTTTCCTTCTGTTCCTGTTCTCGGTTCTATTCGTCCCGTAAAGAATGAAGAAATGAAGAAAGGAAACCATTAAGATTTTGAGCCACCCAATCAACCGACCCATTATCATTAAATGGTGAAGGAAATTACCAACTTACCCTCCTATCATCTCCTAGCCAATTGACCCACCATATGGCATATATGTAATTTCACCTCCAATACATTAATTAACTATCCCATTCTTACGCATTAATTGTTGCCCACTTAGCAATTCAATAACACCAACTGTCCCATGATTTATTTGCCCACTTGACCTTAATTGATTATTTGCTCCCCTTGATTGCTCATAATACATATATTTAAATCGCCATCTATATATTTTCTCCACTTGGTTGCTCAATGCTAATTCACCCCACTAATGGAGTATGTTTATTTATTTCTTTTATTATTATTATTTTTTATTTGAGCAATCTTATTAAATACATATTATTTCATTGTGTGTGTATATATATATATATATATAGGTGTATTTAACGAAAATTGTACCCCCATTATTGTATATATATTTCATCCCATTAAATTGTACAAACACACCCCATTAAATTTCCTCATCCCATTTATTCACCATATTTTCCAACTTTATTATATATCATTTCTTTTTCATTTTTTTTCCCTTTGTTTGCAACATTTCTCAAACCAACCCACCATACATTTTATTTAATTAATTTAATTAATTTATATACACAATGTATATTTTTAATATATGTGTCTAATACACACGTACTTCGTACCAATACATATATTTATACTCATTTATTTCTATTTAAATTAATTTACGTGTCTAATTAAAATACGGAGTGTTACAAGTTTTTTCATAAGAAATATTGGTTGATCTTTGGGACATTTTCAAGGTTAGAAAATGTGCAAGAGATGTCCTCTCATGGTGGCAGAAATGTGAAGATTTCGGTGGTCTAGGGATGACAGTTTGAGGAGAGGAGATAAAAAGAGAAGCATACATGTAAATCTTGAACTTTACTTATCTTTAGGATCGGTACCCTTCTTCTTCTTATGCTTCCTCCTTGCAAACAAAAATCTATTTAATTGCAATAACATCCTTTTTTAAGATTTTGTCCCTAAAACTACTCAACAAATAATAATTTGCAAATTTTCTCTCCAAAAAGTTTCGAAAACCTAGTACTAATATGGTTTATATTGAACAAAATATATTATCTTTGGAAGCTACAAATAACCATCAAACACCTAACAAATTACAAGGAATCAATTTACTAAAATAAAAAATTAAATAAAATCAAATATATAATCTAGTTCTCCTTAAAATCTCAAAATGAAATCTCTATTTATAAGATTAACATCAACAATGATATCCGTGGTGCAAAGTTTGTTGCATACCTTTACCTTTGAAAACCTTAACTTCCAATAGAAGCATGTACAATACTTCTTATGAATCCACCTATTCCAATAGTGATTATTTTTCTTCTTCTTCACCTTTACTTTGGTTGCATTGTGACTAACATCTTCTTGTCTAACTTTGAACTCTATAGTTTTTCGCACTGATCTTATTGAACTTTGAAGTCTCTAGTTTTTCACGCTATTGATCAATGAGCGTAGAGTAATTAAATAGCTGGAGTTCAGCAGAGATTTCACAAAAAAAACCAAAAAAAAAAACACTCTAGTACACACAAAATTAGAAGCAAGTTAAAAAGAAAGAAAAACTAGTGGTCTAAATATACAAGGAAAGGTGAACTAGCGCAAAAAGTGAAAGCCAAGATCAAAGCTGTTTGTGCATTACAATAATATTGTACCAAATCACTATAATTTTGTGTAGGCCAAATCCATCTCGGTAATATCATATTTATAATGTCGTTCTCCTTTATTAATATATAATCTTGTTAATCACAATGAGTGATCCACAACTATAAATTAGGAGTAAGAGAGTTAAACTATTGCTTACCTGCCAAAAACTACTTGTGTCGTGTGATCTGACATAGCCTTTACAAAACTAAGAAAATCAATTTTCAAGCTAGATTGCAATGCCCTTGCTCATTTTACAGTCATTTAATCTAGCTTTTGATCAGATGCAAAAAAACTATTCAACAAGTACCTTCTCTAATGATGTCTTCAAATCAAAGACATCCATTTGCTCATATCAATTCAAAATGCTATTTTGAAACAATTCAAACAATTTTGAGACAAAGAAAATCAAGCAACTAACCTTATAGGTATTTTGGCAAGATCATCATAAGGACTTGAAAACAACCATGATGGTTTCCATGAGCGATTTCAACTTGTAAACTATAAATGAAGAGAGCACAAAATGGAATATTAATGCACAAGAGACACTCAATTTCGTGTAAACTAGAATATGTTTGTTTTGTTAGTATTTATACTAAACATGATTCATGTATTCAAATTTGGTACATGTTTATACATTTATTTAGTTCATGTATTTTCTACTTCATGTATTTGCATAGTTCATGTATATGCATTAATTTATATGCATGCACTAATATTTATTATAATTCATGTATGGATTTAGTTCACAGGATTCATGTATGTCATAAATGTTTGATGCTCATTTGAGCACTATATAAACTCATGTAAGCATATCATTTGAAATCAAGTTGAAGGAACAAAACATTCTAAGTTTCCCTCATTTTTCTCTCCTTTCTCTTCAAATACTTTGAGTTCTCCCAACAAAGTGGTATCAGAGCTTTGAGAAGGTCCTTGTCAAGAAAAGAAGATGGCGAATAACTTGGTTCCATTCCAAATTCCTAAATTTACCAAAGAAAATTTTGGTAATTGGTGTATCAGAATGAAGGCTTTGCTTGGTTCTCAAGGTGTGTGGGAAATAGTACACACGGGCTACAATGAGCACGAAGACGATGCTATTCTAACTCAAAATGAGAAGGATGTTTTGCAAACTGCTAGAAAGAAAGATCAAAAGGCTCTTATTATCATCCATCAAGCAGTTGATGATGGAACATTTGATAAGATATCTGCAGCAACCACCTCTAAGCAAACATGGGAGATTCTTGATCGTACCTTTAAAGGTATGGATAAAGTGAAGAGAGTTCGTTTTCAAAGTCTAAGAGGCGAAGCATTGCACATGAAAGAATCTGAATCATTTTCAGATTATAGTGCAAGAGTATTAGTTGTTGTGAATGAGATGAAGTGGTATGGAGAAACCATGAGTGACATCATGGTGATTGAAAAGATCCTTAGATCTTTGACGGAGAAGTTTAATCACATTGTTGTAGCCATTGAAGAATCCAAAGACTTGGAAGCTATGACAATTGATGAACTTATGGGTTCCTTACAAGCCCATGAAGAAAAAATGTTGAAGAAAAAGAAGGAGCCAGTGGAACATGTCTTGCAAACAAAGCTTTCATTAAAAGAAAATGAAAGCAATAATGAGCAGAACCAGAAAGGAAAAAGACGTGGATTTAAAAATGGTCAAGGTCCCGGTCATGGTCAAGGAAGAGGAAGAGGTAGAGGAAAGTTCTTCAACAAAGAAGACAATAAACATGTTCATAGCTCTTCAAGGGGACGTGGAAGACAAAATAATTACAAACAGAGACGGTTTGACAACTTTCAAGTTCAATGTTATAATTGTCAAAAATATGGTCATTATTCTTGGGAATGTCATAGCAAAACTGTTGAGGAGAAGTCGAATTACGCTTTGAATGATAGCAAAGCTGTGGAATCGACTTTATTTTTGGTACTTAAAGGAGATGCAAATATACAGAATAGTACATGATACCTGGACACTGGTGCAAGTAACCATATGTGTGGCAACAGATCGATGTTCGTAGAATTTAATGACATGGTGACCGGCAACGTTACCTTTTGTGATTCATCCAAAATTCCTGTTCCAGGAAAAGGTAACATTTTGATTCGCTTAAAGTCTGGAAAACATCAATTCATTTTTTATGTTTATTATGTGCCAGGTATGACTAGTAATATCTTGAGTTTAGGACAACTCTTAGAGAAAGGTTATAATGTTGCTATCAAATATTATAGTCTTTTTTTAAGAGATTAGTATGACAATTTAATTGCTAAGGTTTCTATGTCCAAAAATAGAATGTTCTTATTGAATGTTCAAAATGACATGGCTAAGTGCTTGAAAACTTGCTATAGAGATTTATCTTGGATATGACACTTAAGACTTGGGTATTTACACTTTGGTGAGCTTAAGTTGTTGGCGAAAAAGCACATGGTGAAAGGTTTGCCATTGTTTGATCATCCCAATCAGTTGTGTGAAGGGTGTCTATTTGGAAAGCAATCCAGAACGAGCTTTCCTAAAGAAAGTACAACAAGAGCCCGAGAACTACTAGAGCTTGTTCATACTGATCTATGTGGCCCGATCAAGCCAAGTTCTTTTGGTAAGAATAATTATTTTATATTATTTATTGATGATTATAGTTGCAAGACTTGGGTTTATTTTGTCACGGAGAAGTCACAAGCTTTTGAAGTTTTTAAGAAATTCAAAGCATTTGTGGAGAAAGATAGCAGGTACCATATCAAGTTCTTACGATCTGACAGAGGATGAATTTATATCAAATGCATTCAATGAATTTTGTGAATCTCATGGAATTCGATGCCCCATGACAGCTCCATACTCTCCTCAACAAAATGGTGTTGTTGAACAGAAGAACAGTTCTATTCTTAACATGGCCAGAAGCATGTTGAAAAACAAGAACATGCCAAAAGAATTTTGGGCAGAAGCTGTTGAATGTGCGGTTTATTTATCAAATAGTTGTCCATCAAAAAGTGTGTGGAACCAGACACCACAACAAGCATGTAGTGGACATGAGCCTAATTTGTCTCATTTGAGGGTATTTGGCAGTATTGCCTATGCCCATGTACCTGATCAGCATTGCTCCAAACTTGATGATAAGAGTGAAAAGTACATTTTTATTGGCTGTGATTTTAACTCGAAAGCGTACAAGCTCTATAACCCAAGCACCAAAAAGGTCCTAATTAGCCACGATGTTGATTTCGATGAAGAAGCATCATGGGATTGGGCCAGTTAAAGTGACGATTTTGATTTTCTTCCATTTTATGAAGATGCAGAAGAAGAAGTTGTTCAAAGGGTTGCTACTCCACCACAAATTCCTACTCCTACACTTGGAGAGACGTCACCAGAAGCAAGCTCCAGTGAAGGACCACAACGTATGAGGTTTTTTTGTGACATATATGAAGAAACAGGTGAACTAACTCTTTGTTGCCTTCTTGCTGATTGTGAACCTATAGGTTTCGAATAAGCAGTGCAAGACAAAAATTGGGTGCATGCCATGAATGAAGAAATTGAGGCCATTAAGAAAAATGACACATGGGAACTTGCAAACCTTCCCGCAAGTCACAAAGTGATTGGTGTCAAATGGGTGTACAAGGTGAAGAAAAATGCTAGCGGTCAAGTTGATCGATACAAAGCTCGACTAATGGCAAAGGGGTATACTCAACAACACGTGATCGACTATGATGAAGTTTTTGCTCCTGTTGTTTGAATGAAAACTATTAGACTTCTTATTTCTTTAGCTGCTCATAAGAAATGGAAGATCTTTCAAATTGATGTCAAATCTGTTTTTTTGAATGAGTTTCTTGAAGAAGAGCTTTATGTGCAACAACCTTTAGGGTACGCTGTAAAAGGACATGAACATCAAGTCCTAAAGTTGAAGAAAGCTTTATATGGCTTGAAGCAAGCACCGAGGGCGTGGAATACAAGAATCGATACCTATTTTCAAAGGAATGGCTACATCAGATGTCCTTATGAACATGCACTTTATGTCAAACAACTTAACAATGATGTTTTGTTTGTTTGCTTGTACGTGGATGGCTTGATATTTACAGGTAACAATGTCAACATATTTGAAGATTTCAAACGGGCAATGACACGTGAATTCGAGATGACCGATTTAGGTGTCATGACATACTACCTTGGCATTGAGGTACACCAAATGGATGATGGAATTTTTATTTCCCAATCTGGATATGCTGCAAATATGCTTCGCAAATTCAACATGAGTAATTGCAAACCTGTTAATACTCCTGTTGAATATGGGTTGAAGTTATCAAAACATGAATCAGGATCAAATGTGGACTCAACCATGTTCAAAAGCCTAGTCGGAAGTTTGCGCTACTTGAGTTGTACAAGACCGGACCTTCTTTATGCTGTTGGACTAGTTAGTCGTTACATGGAAGCTCCTACCATGTCACATTTCAAAGTTGCCAAGCATATTCTACGATATCTCAAAGGTATATTAGATTATGGAATGCATTATTCATCTTCTAAACATTTTAAGCTTGTGGGATACAGTGATAGTGATTGGTTCGGTGATTTGGATGATCGCAAAAGTACAAGTGGTTTTATTTTCTTTTTTGGAGATAGTGCTTTCACATGGAGCTCAAAGAAGCAATCTATTGTGATGCTTTCAACATGTGAAGCAGAGTATGTTGCTGCCACTTCTTGTACTTGTCATGCAATTTGGCTTTGAAATTTGTTACAGGCTCTTGGATTGGTGCAAATAGAGCCTACTGAGATTTTTCTTGATACTAAGTTTGTTATTACCTTATCGAAGAATCCAGTCTATCATGATCGCACCAAACATATTGATACAAGGTATCATTTTATTTGAGATTGCATTTCAAAGAAGGAGATCTAATTGAAATATGTGAAGTCTCAAGATTAGATTGCTGATATTTTCACCAAACCCCTTCGACTTGATGTTTTTACCAAATTACGGTCTCTGCTTGGTCTGTCTACAAGGTGACTTATGTTTAAGAGGGGAAGTTTGGCATAAACATGAATCACGTTTAAGAGGGGATGTTAGTATTTATACTAAACATGATTCATGTATTCGAATTTGGTACATGTTTATGTATTTATTTAGTTCATGTATTTTTTAGTTCATGTATGTGCATTAATTTATATGCATGCACTGACATTTATTATAATTCATGTATGGATTTAGTTCATAGGATTCATGTATGTCATAAATGTTTGATGCTCATTTGAACACTATATAAACCCATGTAAGCATAGCATTTGAAATCAAGTTGAAGGAACAAAACATTCCAAGTTTTTCTCATTTTTCTCTCCTTCCTCTTCATATACTTTGAGTTTTCCTAATAGTTTTCAACACGATTGGAGTCTTACTTGAATGAGCAGTCCTAGGTGTATTATTGTTGAGCATATATATGTTTGAGCATGAATTTTGAACCATATAGACCTTACATGAGCATATCATTAGAATTGAAGTTGCAAAGACCATACAGACCTAACATGAACAAATCTTCAAAGCATCTGCTCAATTTTATCTAACGCACTCCATTTAAGTGCGTTAGATAAAATTGAGCAGATACATGAATTTGAAGAAAGAACTTCCCAAGTGAGGTTCTGCTTTCTTATATACATTGTGAGTTTGAATATTCTCAGGTGAAGAAAGAACCTAGTTAGCTTGCACAACTGCCATTGAGAACTCTCCACTAATATCTTATAGTCTCCTAATATCGCTTAAAAATTATCTATTTGTTAAAGACATCGATAAAAAGGCATATAGAAAAGGGGAAAAAAATCATTCATGTGGCATTTATTCACTTAGAAGAATCATGTGATACAGTTACATAAAGAAATGATAAAATTGATTTGGAAGAAAAAAAATGACTTTAAAATAGCATGTATGAAGAAGTAAAAATATATGAATGATAATGAAACTACTATCGTAAAAACAACAATAGAAAAACTAGTGAGTACCCACTAGTGTAGTTTACAAGGAGGCTCCACCTTAAGTCTACATATTTTTAAACTAGTTATGAATAAGTAATTCACTAAACATATTTAATAAGATGTTCCAATAAAAAAGAATATCTCACCTGGGGATGCCCACTTACAGCGCACTTGGTGTCATCTCTCAAATTTCTTTGATGGGTGCATTAACATTGATGAGAAGCGTGTCCGTAACCTATTACAACCCAAGAAGTGAAAGGTTCACCATAACATTTGAAAATACTAAATCTTCAATTGGTAAAAATTTGGCAGCTCAAATCTTATTTGTTTCGACGTTCATCCCCAATCTTTTAAAACTTTCCTCTTTTTTTTTTTATGGAGGAAAGATCACGTTTCACACTCGTTACAGCAACATATTCAAAATTTAAAAGCATGCCAAGTTACCCATTATTGTATGATTATGCCCAACAATCAAGACCATTAGCAATGTTGACTCAAAATGAGTTTCTATTATTTAAGTTTCTAGATAGATATGTTCAAGTAGGAGTAACAATTCATGTAACCACGTCAAACAAGAAATGATAGATTTTGTTTGGGGCATTTTAGATAGGGTATGTGGATCTCAATCTTGTAACTTGGGAGGTTATTCAGAGTAGTAATCCATGTTGTATAATTTCATATAT
>JAJIYU010009624.1:0-16816 GCA_030144865.1 Tinospora cordifolia | reverse complement strand
CTCTCTCCCGAGTTAATTCAATAATCTAAATTCAATTTATAGGTGATCAATCAATAAAAAACATTAAGCACACAGAATATAAAACAATACCTCAAAATAAATTAATCAAAAGTTTCTATAATCTAAATTACATCCTAGAAATAAAAATATTTAGCCGGACATATTTAAGAAAGTACCAAACAAAACATTAAATAAAATAAAGATCATACTAGAAAAGGCTTTGATCTTGTTCTTCAATTTTATTCTTCACTTTTTTTCTCTCTGGTCTTCAATAAATGCTTCCAAACTAGTTATATAAACGAACCCTACAAGATTACTAAGAAAGCCTATTTATAGATTTTCAACCTTTTAGAATTCTAATTAAATACGAATTTGTATTATAATTGCTTTATTTTCTATTCTTCTCATGTCATTCCAATCGTGCCCCTTACTTAGAAAACAAATTTATACTTTTGTGCCACTGGCAAATCTCGCCATTTTCTTCATGTGCACGAGCATTGTTTTGGGTTGAACCAAGTTAGGCTTGACCATTAACTGCTTGTGATCAATTACTCCATATTTATTCTTCCTTCTTATATATATTTGCTCCCAATTGTTATAAACCTACACAAACAAATACTAATCCTTCCTCGAATATTAAATTATTAATATAAATGATAAAAACTATATTAAAATTCTTAAAATATATAAATAGCATGCAATATGAATATAAATAATTATCTACCTAAACTCATGCAAAACATATTTAAAATATATATAATAATGTTAGTATGCAATGCAACTAACAATTAACTCATCTAAAATGATAAATTTTTAAAAAAATAAATAATTTTTCTTTTTCTTTTTGTCTTTTTTTTCTCCTCTTTTCTTCCTCTTTCATTCTTCCCTCTGGTTTCTCTTCCTTTTCTCTTTGTTTTCTTCTCCCGCGGATGATGAAGTGAGAATGAGAGCTTCCATTATTTATAGAAGAATTAAATGATGGTGGGTCCCACTAAAAGGCGGCCCACCTTATCTCTATACATCATCTCTATTTATCTTCATTTTCTCTTTTCTTTTTCTTTTTTAACAAAATAAAGACATTGTCATTATTCTCTATACATCATCTCTATTTATCTTCATTTTTTCTTTTCTTTTTCTTTTTTAACAAAATAAAGACATTGTCATTATTCATTTGCATTCTTTTATTTATTTATTTTTTTGCGTCAATTATGCCCTCTACATATTATAATATATATGCATATATGTACACTTGCATCATCATTTAATTTTTTTTTCAAAATCAATTCATCGTCAACTATTAATTGTCATGATAAACATTTTCATTTTGTTTCATTTCTTTTTAAAAAATGAGATCACATTATCCCATATTAACTTTATTCACACATATGTTTATTTTATTTTACTACCAAGATGACTCCTTATATATATATTTCATAATTCTACCTACATCATTAAATAAGCTTCTTATTATTAATATTTGGTATTAATATTATTATCATTATTATTCATTTTATTAACTAATACATTTATTTTTATTTTTATTTAAACAACTTATTAATTTTTATAAACACCGTAAACTCATATATTTTTATTTATAATTCGTTAATTCACATAAAAAAAATACATGTCGAATCCATCAACTTAATGTTCAAAATATAGATTATTATAGGTTCTTACATCTACTTCTCCATATTAGGAGAAAAACTTAACAACTAAGTTAATTGCGGTTAAGTTAAAATTAATATTAATAAAGATTTAAACCTCTCTAGCATGTATAAGCACTTTACATGTCAAGGAATTGAACAAACCCAATGTTATTAGTCCTTGCTTTGATGTTGGTATCAAGAAGATTGAATGGACTAATTGGTTGCTTCCTTGAAGACAAGTGAGCCCAACGTTAGCTAATCATTCCCTCTCAACAAAAAAGAGGTTTTTGGACATTTACCCTACATAAATAATTTATTTTAAAATGTATATTTCTATTGTATTTATTCTAAAATCTATCTTAGTTGAACTAGTCAACAGAGTGTTGACTAAGTTGAACTGACATTTTTCTTTAAATGTTAGAATTTGAAAAGCATATCATTGAAGATGAATTTTAGAAACTTACTTCTACAGTTGATTTTTAAAAAATCGACTATCTGTCGAAATAACGGAGAAACTAAATTTGTTTGTTTATATTATGTGAAAAACCTATTAAAAACTTGTTATAAGCTCTCATCACCAACAGGTAATCTAAAAAGAGATGTCATCACCACATAAACATTGTTCTATTTCTAGAATCCATCCATTTTTGTGAAGACTTCATTAGAATCCATTTTTGAGAAAATCTGACTCTAAAAGTTTGACTCTCACAAAAACTTTTCAAAAAATGTTTTCAATAATAGGTTCTTCAAAAGCTGACATTTAACAAAAAACATGAAAAAAAAAATCTACCCTGTTAGACTTAGTTAATAGTTTGTTTACTGGTCCAACTAGGTTAGAATCTAAAATAAATATAATGATATGATATATTTCAAAATAAATTTATTTAAGGTAGAGGTTAAAAAAAAAAAAAAGACCTTGCAAAAAATATAATTAATCATTTGTTCCTAACTTGTGATTAAAATAAGAATACAATTCAGAAAGAGACATTTAAACAAACAATCTTGAAGATAGCTTTTTTTTTTTAATTACATTTGTTTTCCTAACTATATATTGAAAAATTGTATTGGGGTTCAAACAACAGATTAGCCTTAAAATGTTCTTTTTTTTTTAATAATAAAAAAAAGAATGATCTCTCGTTTTTACTACACGTAATAAAGGCATCAATGTTCAGTTTATCTAAAGATTCATACAAATGGAAATTTTGTAGTAGCCAACCTAAAAGCTTGTTTGCTAGCTCTATTTTTTTTTTAAATATTTAGTACTTATTTTTAAAAATTTTTTATAATAGAACCAATCAAATAAGAGCTTATGTTTTATAAATTGTTTGATAATAATAACATAAAAAGCTCTTATTTAAAAATTAGGTGTTTATTGAACAAGCTTGACAAACTTTTGTTTTACGCTTATTATATGGATAATTTAGGTCATTTGAATAAAAAGTATTAGTTTTATGTAAAAAAATTTACTTATAAATTTAATCATATTACATAATATTTTTATTAATGATGTGAATATACATATTTAATTATATTTTCTATATTATTACTTATTAAAACCAACAAATTAAATTTATTTAATTCAATATTTTCATTTCGAGAACATTGAATTTTAAAAAGTTTTAAATAGGTTATAGTATAAAAAGTTAAAACCTAATTAGTTATATTTTTAGTTAATAAATAAATAAAAATTTTAATTACAAGATTAATGAATACAAATAGGTTAATTTTGACGAGCATATAAATTAAAATTTTTTAGTTAAAATTAGATTAAAATAAAAATTAGATTGAATTAATTGTTTCAAATAGCTTGACAAGGCTATTTTGGACATTATTAAAAAATTTATATCTATTTTAGAAATTATCGAAAGTTTTTTTCATTCTTCTTTTATTTAAGACGTATTTCCTCTATTTCGTAAAAAGATTTTAAAAATAAGAAGAAAAACATTAAGCTATCAAACACTCTAATTTTTTTAAAGCTCTATTTTAATAAGACTAATCAAAATAAGAGATTTTAATAAGAGTTCCCAAACACTACTTAAATTGAACACATTTTAGCTATCATCGTCTTCTATTCTTCTTCTTCAACTTATTTTTTTCAAACTTGTTTTTTAATTAGAAGATATTAATTTATTGATCTCCTTCTGTTGTAGAGTCTTCGACTGAGGCATTGTCTTGCTTTTGACGTGAACTGAACTATTGCAATTTGATTATATAGTATTGGAGGCTAGGAGAAAGAATGCTCACGCAAAGTCTAAGGTTTTAACTAGGGATAACAATTTGTGATACGACGCAAAGTTAACAAGTCTGAGTTTAATATAAATTAGTTTAAATCAAAATAGGTCAAATTTGATTAAAAACGACTAAATTCAAGTCTTAAACATATTAACCTGATAAATTTAAAAATAACATGTTTAACACAATTATAAATAAGTTAAAAAGACAAGTATAATAAGTTAATTTAAAATTAATATTTTTATAAATTTATTAATAATATATTTATTTATTTTTTAAATATAATTTTCAAAAATTTAATTTATTTTACATTTTTAATAATATTCTTATAAAAATTATTTAAAATTTTAATTGTAAAAAATAAACAATTCATATAGATACACGATTATGACCACAATTATAACATGATTTATTTATGACATAACTCATTTATGACACAATCTGTTTACGATATGATTTGTTTACAATACGACTCGTTTATAATATGTGTGACACTACTCATTTACAACATAACCCATTTATGAGATAGATTGCCACCTCTAATTTTATCTACTATTATGTGTGTGTGTGTGTGTGTGTGTGGGCACCACGACATTGCTAGTAAGTGGCAAAGAAAAAAATGTCACTGAGAGTCTGGGTAGAAATGAACAATAGGATAGAATTATACATAACAGTACCAATAAAGAAGACATCATTCCTGGCTGTCCAAATATGGCAGAAGCCACAGAAACCCAGTTTTAGAAATTTGCAATAGTGCGTGCTAGGATACTTAAACTCGAAATGCTGGAGCATTCACGAATCAGTTGTTCGTTTCATCTGAAACTATGATCCTGCTTGCATTACATTACACCCTACCTGATTACAACAATGACCCTCTCAGACCTGAACAAGTCCTTGGTAGGTCTTTGATAATGATCTGATCCCTCTAACCGGCCAGCCAACTGCACTTTTTCCCTGCTTCATTACCAAGAACAAGAAGGGAAAGACATGAGAAAGTCATCTTCTGCAGTACAATTTCCTGATCTGTAAAGTTATCAAATAATTCAAACAATTTCAGCAGATGTTATACTGCAAAAAAACATGGTGGAAATCAAAGCTTGATTCAACTCCGCAAATCACAAGTGTGTCCTTGCAACTTGTGATCCATGCAAGTAACAATTCAGAGTCATTATCATTTGCCAACTTCTCTAGACAAACCAAATAAAAGATTTTCAACTTCATAAAGCTCTGTTATTATCATAACTTACCGACAATTGTGGCAGATAAAAGTAATAGTCACTCTTCCAGGGTAGCACATCCGATGACTGCGCCTTTTGCAAACCTGCACATAGGTCTAATTTCCCTCCACTTCAAAGGCATATTTGAAGAGTTGCAAGCTCTAGCCGTCTTCAACTTCAAAATATCAAACCTCCCAGCACCTGATTCGTCCCACTTAAGAACCTTCCCCCCCAAAACATAAAAATCTTCCCCAAGTGAAGCAAAGCCAGAGCCAAAGGCCTCTAAAGGTCGGCTGTGATCTGGAAGTAGTATAGGAGGGATTGAACCAAGAATTCGCCACTCATCTTGGTCATTGTCCCTAGTCTTGATGGAGCTTTCACCACAATCAAATACAATGTATACCCTGTTATTTCCCGCAACTGTAACAGTTAATTGCATTGCCCTTGATAAAGGTCTTATATCCTTTACTGTACACCATTTTCCATCTGATGGATCATATAACTCAGATGTAGGGCTGATAGGCGAGCCTATAAATTCACTCAAAACAAGAAGCTTATCATTATATGTCAATCCTATACAGTCCATCAGTGGCATGGGCATTGGTGGCAAATCTTCCCATCTGCAAATACCATGTAAATCAACATATGAAGCATATAAAGAGTTCTTTATTATCATTATTTTTCTTTTTAAAGAGAGAGAAAGAAGAAACAATGTAACTAGGTAGTTGTACAACCAGCTCTATCATTATAACACATGCTCAGGGAACTATTGGGTCCATTCTTGACCCATTGATCCCCCTCATCTCCTAGAGTGAGGAGGCGGCAAGAGTTGAATCTATAACCTTTGGGTTCCAAAGCCACCTTTTTACCAACAACACAATATAGAGAGAAGAGTTTTACATGAATGAAAGTGAAAAGACTTGAAAGAGACCCTTCTTTGTAATTATTTAACAAAAATAACCAGATGGATTTGCTTTAGAAACACAATGAGACCCCAAAAAAAAAAAAAAGAAAAAAAAAACTTGATTGAACATGTTGCATTGAGGGAATAAGAGCAAACCCACAAAATCAAAAAAGTTTTAACAGTTGGAGAGAAACTTTATCAGGTGTGGTTGGTGTTAACTCACATCACTATGCTTTACTTGTCGGCACAGTAGGACCAGTGTTAAAGATGATGTTATCATGTTATTATGAGAATCATGCATGAGTTCTACAAGAATGGTGTTGTCAACATCAGGACAAATGGAATCTACATTTGCCTTATTCCAAAAAGGAGGGATTCCTGCTGTCCGAAGTCATATAGACCAATCAGTTCCATCTCAAGTCTCTGTTAGACCATCTTTAAAACCTTGTCTATGAATATTCGAATGATTCTCCATAAATCAGTGGAAAGAAAATCACTTTGAATTGTATTCAAGACCATGAGATCCTTGATCGCATTCTAATTGCTAGTAAAGCCATTGATGATTGTAGGTCTTGGAAGCCAATTGGTAAATTCACAGCTGGGAGAGGCTTAAGGTAGGATGATTCCCCTTCCCCCTGTGATTTATTATTTATTTTTATTTATTTATTTATTTTTTTTGTACATTGGTTATAGATGTGCTACACAGAATGATTCAAGTTAGAAGTTGTTCCTTGGCGAGGAAGTTTGATGATGGCCAAGATGGAAACATCAATCATAGAAACACCAAAAATTTCAATTCTAGAATTCAAGAATTAAAAGAGGAAAAAGAGGGGTCATTCAGACTACCATCATTAACCAATTAAAGAAATCTATGCTAAGTAATTACATCAAAAAAAATCAAGAAAAGAAAAACAAATCTGACAGCGCTATTCATGATAGATATCATGTTTGTGAGCATGTGTATTTTACTATGTATAAACAAAATCTCGAGTTGTATATATAAAATTTCTTAATTTCTTTGAAAGAGTAAATTGTAAGTAGTGATTGAGGTCTTCATGAATAAATATGTGATCATGGGATTAATATAGGAAGTAGTTAGAAATAAATAAGAAGATAGTCGTCAAGTATACTTTGGCAATTTGGGATTGATTCATGTGATTTGTATAATGTTTTTAATCTTTTTATGAGTTTGTATGACTCAATTTATGGGGTTGATCAATGCAATCTGTTTCATCCGAATTTTTCCTATTTCAGTTCGTCAATTTGGTTTGTAAAATTTATAAAGGATTTAGTTTGTGAGATTTTGATTTCTATTTTGAGATTAGAACTTTACACTTCTTTTTTCTTTTTCTTTTTTTTTTTTGAAATAGAAATGAGGGATATATTAAAATATAGAAATAAGAACACTGGACGAGATGTCCATACAAGGGGAGGTGACCTGACATGTAACTTTGCAAAATTGAGAGCCATGCCCTCATCCATACTCCTAAAGAGTACCCAACCCCCATTTTGTGTTTATCACCCAAGACGCGAACATGTACATTGCTTTGTTAGATATACTACTACTATCCATTCTATAGTTTCTAAAAGTACATTTGTTCCTGGCCTCCCATATTGACGACCATATGGCATATCTAATCATGCTCCAAAATCTGGTAAGCTTGTGAGGGACTGAATCCGGGATTGAGAAAGAGAAGGGATCCTCTGAAGGGGCTGAAATTGCAGGCAGAAGGGTTCTCCAAGCTTCCCAAACCGATTTCAGAACATCACAACGCCAAAAAAGGTGTCCTACGTCCTCCTCAGAATTCCTGCACAAGCCAACACCAAGAAGGTGAAATGCAATAGCTAGGCATTTTTAACTGCAGTTCTGTAGCGCAGTTTAATTTGCCTACAGTAATTAGCCAGATTAGGATTTTGGTTTTTGTGGGGATGGGGAAATTCCATATATGCATATATCTGCCGTCTGGATTTGTCTCATTGTCAGTATCCGACTGAGACGCGAATGCCTCGTAGCAGGATTTGACTGAGAATGTGCCTGTGTCTTCCTGGTCCCATTTCCAAGAATCCTCTGATCCGCTAAACTGAATGTTGTCCAGAATCTGTAACAGTTCTGTGAGATCTTCAATTTCTTCTTCTTTTAGAGGTCCCCTGAAGTTGAAGTTCCACCCAGGGCCCATGCTGTTACTTCTCATCTGTTGGAGAGAGACCATTAGGTTTCTCGTCAGCCTAAATAGTCTCAGGTACACCTCTTTCATAGGCCTTTGTCCCCTCCAGATATCTTCCCAAACGCGAATGGCGGAGCCATTTCCTATGTTCCAGTTTATGCATCGTAAGAATCTTGGGTATATTGAGACAATGCTCTTCCACGGGGATCTCCCTGAGACTCTATTATTAACCCCCGCTTCCATATTATTGTGAGAGGTCCCATGTATACTGGCAACAACTCTCTTCCAAAGGGCATTCTTCTCTGTAGAGAATCGCCACAGCCATTTTGCAACCAAGGCCATATTCCTGATCTTCATGTTACCTATCCCAATCCTCCTCTATTCGTCTGTCTACAGACCTTGTTCCAGCTAACCAGGAATTGCGGTCTCTCTGTAGATTTTGCCTTCCAAAGGAATCTCCTGATACACTTCTCTATTTCTATTCTGACCCTGGCAGGCAATAGGAACATTGACATGAAATATGAGGGGAGGGCCTCCAGAACAGATTTAATTAGGAGGAGTCTACCTCCTCTTGATAGGTAACTTCCTTTCCAACCTTCAATTCTATGTTTGACGACCTGAATCACCGGATCCCAGAAAGAAATCCTTTTGTTGTTTCCTCCAAGGGGCATGCCCAAGCATTTGAAGGGAAGATCGCCTGCGGTGATTCTTAGGATCTACTCTGCTTTAGAAAGGTCAGCAACGCTAAGGTTAATGCCTGCTATTCGGCTCTTCTGCAGATTTATCTTCAGACCAGAAATCAGGGAAAAGCTTTGCAGGGCTCCTTTGAGAAGTCTCCAACTGAGAACATCATTATTGAGGAAGAACAAAGAATCATCTGCGTAGAGGAGGTTAGTTAAGTTGATCTTGTCTTTTCCCAGCTCAAAGCCTTTCAACCCTTTCTCCTCTGCATTTTTAATGATGCCTTGGAGGTTGTCAGCATCTAGAACATATAAAAAGGGGGAGAGGGGGTCTCCTTGTCTGAGACCTCTCGAGGCTTTAATCTTTCCTCTTGGTCTACCATTAATGAAGACTGAATACTGCACGGAGGATAAGCATCCGGTAATCCAGCTACACCATCTGTCACCAAATCCTTTCCTTCTCAACACATAAAGGAGATAGTGCCATCTGACTGAATCATAGGCCTTGGAGAAGTCGATCTTCACCACGATTCCTTCTTTGTGTCTAGCTTTGTAATACTCCACGGCTTCATTTGCGGTTAGGACTGCGTCTAAGATATGCCTGTCCTTAATGAAACCCATTTGCGATTTGGCGACTGTATCTTTAATAACTTCCTTCAGCCTTTTCGTGAGGACTCTTGCTATGATCTTGTACAGGCTAGTTACAAGGTTGATGGGGGCGAAAATCTTCCACCTTTTTGGATTTATTCTTATTCGGGAAGAGTTGGATATAGGTCTCGTTCGTGCATTTGTTCACAATTCTGGAGTCATAAAATTCCCTAATTGTGTTGAGGACATCCTGACGGATTATTGACCAATTCCTTTGGAAGAAAAGCATGGAGAAGCCGTTGGGACCTGGCGCTTTTTCCCCGTCACAGTGGAAGACTGCCTCCTTGATCTCTTCCTCTGAGAATTCCCGTTCCAGCCATACGCTTTGATCTCTTGAGATAGGGTTCCACTCCAAGCCTTCCACTACCCATTTTGGAGACTTTGGGTCAGCAAAAAGCTGGGAGAAGTATTGGACGATATTATCTTCAATGTCTGGCAGGGAGTCAGTCACCCTCCCTTCGCTCACTTCTAAGCTTGATATAACTACTTGACTTTTTCTAATTGATAGCACTCTATGGAAGAATCTCGAATTGACATCCCCCTCCTTTGTCCATTTAATACGGGCCTTCTGACGCGCCTCTCTTTCAATCCTAGTGTCCAAGATGTGCAACTGGGACAGAACAGAGGCCCTGATTTTTTCATCGCAACTTTTATTGAAAAATGAGTCAAATGGGGTTTGTGATTTGCCAATTTGGAGATAGGGTATTCAGGGACAAAGAGGAAAAGTGGTATTTTTTGTCAAGAATTTACCTGAGCTAAAAGTTGGAAGTTAAAAGTATTACCTGGGCTAAATCCTAAGATTTACTTGGGCTAAAGGCTACTATGACTGCTTTTTCCAAATTTACCAACTGTTGTAGCAAACAATAGCCAAAAATTTACCTGGGGGGTATAACAAAAGATAGCCATAACATGGCAATGCCCCTAAGGTTGACTACTTTGTAGGATCTCAGCCTTTGAATTTCTTGGGCTTGCCCTTGGGAGGAATCTTATGGTTGGTAAGATTTCTCACATATTGAATGGGTGGAAAAGGGGTTTTCTTTCAAGAAGAGGGAGACTTGCTCTAGTCAAATCAATCTTGGTTGTTATTTCTAGTTACTTTCTCTACCTATTCCCAATTCCAGCTAGAGTTGCCGTTGCTGAGGTCATTGAAAAGAAGATGAAGACAATTCTGTGGAAGGGGGTAGATGGTATTTGCATTCATCGTTTGGCAAGTGGGAAGCTTCCCCACCACCATGTTAGAAGAGTCTCCACCACATGGTTCTATTACTTTCAACTTGGCAAGAGAGGTTGCTTTAGAGGCCTCTTTTGCGAATTACAGAACATTTGGTTAGAAAGAAACAACATTTTCAGTGATGAAGCTACGGAGACTTAGAGGTCATGGTAAGATATTCGGTTTGTGGAAAGTTATTGGATTCATCCTAATGACTTGGTTTAGCTTTTTCTTTTCTTTTTTTTTTCTTTTTTCTTTTTTTTTTATTTTATTTTTTTATTTGGATTGGTTACACCATTGCTGCAGATGCATGTTCCATTTATGACTTTGGTTGAGTGAGTTTGGTCTTGGGTAGTATGGAGCTGGTTCTTAGCATTGGCAAATAGCAACGTTACTGCATAAAAAAGCTTGCAAAATGGATATAAAGGTACTACAAGGAGAAGCATGCCCCACGGGTTAGGATTATCACTAGTAATTTCAGGTTGACTGATTCAGGAGGGGATCCAACCTCATTTAAAAGCCCATAGAAATATGTAATTTTCTTACTCGCTCATATGTTTCCTATCACTAACTCAACCTTGAATACAGCAAATCATGTTTCTTTTGGGAAGAATGGTGGGTGACTGTTCTCTTTCTGAGCTCTACTCTAGGCTCTACCATTCTTTTGCGCTTCCCAACCACCCATTGCCCACATATCAAATTCGTTGACCATTTGGATGTTGTGGCTTGAATTTAACCAGCATGCATTTTGAGGAAAGATCACTCCTACCAAAATCTTTGGGATGATACTGTCCTCATGCCCCATACTTGATTAGTTGTTTTAAATCTGCATGGCCAATACTCCATTCATGATGGAAAATTGGTGTGACGAGGTCTAACTTTATCAAACAAGCCTAAAGTGGTCCAAAGTTTGGAAGAAAATAAAATGGAGCTTGAATATCATTAAGGAATCAACAAGGTTGACTTTATTTCCTGTAGTGATCAATGTAGAAATGGTGAGGTGGATGCTAACGACAACTAGGGAGGTGACCAAAAGAAGGAGACATGGTAGTTTTGAAAGGATTCAACGGGGTAAAGGGATTTTTATTCAGGTAGAGACGTCTAAAAACAAAAGAGGAAATCATCTATGGTTAACGAAGGTCAAAAATGGTGTTTAGAGGATGCTTTTTGTACTTGAAGAAGAGAAGAACAACAAATGGCATGGGGTAGCAAAGGTTTTGGAGATATGCTTAAATGGTTAAGTGAAGACAAATGGGAGTTAAAATGAGCAGAACAGTGAGGAAGATATTAATAGAAATGTTAAGGTGAAACGATTCATGCCAAAGGGGAAACTTGAAAAAAGTAATCGTGAGGGCAAAAGAAACCTGGTTGATAATAATGCAATTCATTAATGAGATACAATGGGCTGAAATAGAAGCAGAGCGCCCATATGCTGATACAGAGTGCTACTCAAATGAGAGTTAGCAGCAGAGTGAGATCTTACGTGGAACAGTAAAATGACACTGATGCTGAATTATGAAGTTTGGAATGGAAGAAGGAGCACTGGTCCATTAATCGTGTATTATGTTGTCGTAAATCAAGGATAGGAATAGGAATGCCTATTGAAGAATGGTCAAGGGAGACAATCTGCAGGGTTGCACATAAATGCATGGGGCTTCCAGAAATGAACCTCCCATCAGTGGAAGGAATAGCAGATGATATGGCGTAGATGAGGAAGGGGAGTGAAGCGAGACTAATGATCAAAGACCATTAGGTTTAAAATTTTCGTATTGATCAGGTATGCAGTCCTTGTTGTTGTACCATAGCCCTGGCCAAGATACGCTAAGCCAGTATAGCCAAGGAATGGGCTGCTTTAAGCAACAGGTGGAGACACTTTCAAAGGAAGAAATTGCAAGCTTTTTGAGATGTTTATTGGCAGCCTACAATAGGGTAGGTGTGGTTCCAGAGATAAAAGGAGAATAATTAAGACATTTATTGGCAAGAATAGTCCAGATGTAGCGATCTCCAGAAGGTGAAGTATCAAGTAGAGAGAGAACTGATAGGGACCTTATAGTATGTGCACCTATGATTGGGTCAGTCGGAGGATTGTTAGTTGTCTAGGAGACCAAAAGTTGCAGGGTAACAGAACGAATATTTGGGGAGTCTTCTGTGACTATAAGACTGAGGTAGTCAGATGGTATAGAGTGGCAGTTAAAAGGAAGCATAGGGTCCAAGATATAAAACACATTTGTCATCATCTTTGACAGAGTTAGTTGGATTAAGTAGCTTGTGTGGTGACAAATGGCGTGTGAAGGAAGATTTTAACGATGTTTAGAAAAAGGTAAATAGAGGTTGACAAACAAAGAGCATGAGAGAGTTTGATGAGTTGATTAGGCAGTTGGGTCTTTGATTCTCCACTTAGCAACGGCATATTTCCATGGTCTAATTTGAGGTGGAACCTACCTGCAGTAGGCTGGATTGAAAAAATAAAAGGGTTTAGAAAGCGAGACTCAACAGAGGTGCAAAAACTCAATGGAAGTTGTTCTAACAAATGGAGTTAACTGTGTTGCATTAGTAGAGAAATCCTTCTATTAAAGTTCTTATTTGGCAATGGATGAACAACATTATTCCCTTACAATAGGCAGGAGGTAGGAGGCAGGTTTGTGTCAAACAATTGGCTGATGATTCTAAATACTACAAAGCCAAAATGGGGCCATAACCAAGAAGGTTTGATGGCAAGTTCACATCTCAACCTGAGTTCAAAAAGAAGATAAGAGGTTGATGGCAAGCAGGCAACAATAGGGAGGGTGGGAAAAGTACAAATTTATGCAAAACCTCAAGAGTATTTAGAACTAGAGCCATGAGTTGGGAATATAGTTATTTGGGAAGGAGAGTATTAGAAGAAAGGGGCTGGAAGATAGAATCATTGAACTAAGTCTTATGGAGGGTAGCTCACAGTGCAATGATGGGGTCGAGAGGGAGAGGTGGGAGAAATAAGGAGAGTTTTCAAAATTATCTAAGGAACTAAATAGGGCACCATGCTTAAATCATACATTAAATGGTTGCAGGAGTGCAATGCTGCCTCAAAGTTCTTTCAAAGAATACTAAGTGGAAGAAAAATCAGTTATTAGCACAATTACTAAAATAGAAGATGTAAATGGGGAAGTGATAGAGGAGGATAAGATTGACGAGAAGATCACAGGATGCTTTAGTGAGGTTTATGCAGGGGAGCAGGCCTAAGTGTGGGGCATGGAGGGGGTATCATGGAGTTCTATATCGACGGAGGAGGGTATGATACTGGAGGAGCATTTCTCAAAAGAAGAAGCAAAGGTGGCCATCTTTGAAAATGATGGGTCCAAAGTGCCAAGGCCAGATGGGCTCACAGTGGTCTTTTTCCAAATAATTTGGGAGATAGTGAAAGATGATTTGATGAAGATTATGCCAGAATTTCATTGAACGGGAGTGGTCAATGTGTGTGCAAACAACACATCTTGGTTTCAAAAAAAGAATATAGCATGAAAGGTTCAAGAGTTCCATCATATTAGTTTCACAATAGGCCTATATAAAATCATTGCAAAAAGTGTTGGCGAATAGGCTCAAAGTGTTATTGCACGCAACAATATCAGAAAATCAGATTGCATTTGTAAAAGGATGACAAATTATGGATGTATTGCCAGTGGCAAATGAATTGGTGGAAATACATAGGTGGGAAAAGAATAGCAATGGTTGTTAAGATTATTGGTGAGAAGGCCTTGATATGGTCAATTGGAAGTTTCTTGACTTAAATCTAAGAAGAAGGGTTTTAGGATAAGGTGGAGGAAATGGGTACAAGGATGCCGAATGCTAGTCTCATATTCTGTTTATATCAATAGAAGATGTAAGGACAAAATAAGAGTGAAGAGGGAAATGTGGTAGGGCGATCCCATGTCTCCCTTCTTGTTTACAATTGTGTAGATGTGCTAGGAAGAAAGATGGGCAAAGGAAGAGAAGTAAGCATCGTTAGAGGATTTGTGGTGGGGAAGGAGGAAGTGGAGGTGACTTATTTGCAATTTGCAGACAATTCGGTACTGTTCCTAAAGGGAAAAATGGAGAACATATTGAATGCATTCAAAATAATGCAAAGTTTTTGTTGGATATGAAGTATGAGAGTTGATATGGCTAAAGACTCCTCACATTTGAGGAGTCTCAGCATCAGAGGATTGGGTGGACCAAATTGCTCAGGGGTTACATGTGTACAGGGTGGGTGGCCTTTCAAGTACATGGGGATGCAATTCGGTGGGTAACCAAGTTCCCAATCTTTTTGGGAACCTATAGTATCAATGGTGGCAAGGAGGTTGGAAGGATTGAAACAGTCTTTTTCTATCAAAAGGGGGCAGATTGACTCTAATTAAATCAAAATTGGATGCATTGCCAACATATTGCTTATTTTTTTTATTAAGATTCTAGTAAGAAAAGCACATAGGATTGAGAGGGTGATGAACGAGCTTCTATAGGACAGGATGGAAGGTGATCCTGGGTCGCATCTGGTGGGATGCAATCAAGTACTGCTGAAGAGAGACAAGGGGATTAGGAATTGGGGATACTTTAATAAGAAACAAAGCCCTGGTTGGGAAGTGGTTATAGAGATTCTTGAGAGAACAAAATCAGCTATGTGGTAGGGAGATAAGAATTAAGAAGCAAGCACAAGATTCTTGAGAGAACAAAATCAGCTATGTGGTAGGGAGATAAGAATTAAGAAGCAAGCACAAGATGGGCTTTCAGTAGGACTTCCATATGGGCTCTTCACTCCTTCTGAGGTGGATGCTCAAAGTTTGTAGCCATTCCTATTTGAGTGCACCCTTCATGATGATAAGGATAGAATTGTGTGACCTTGAGAAACCTCTGAGTTTTCTACTGAGTCATTTTTTTCTATATTAAGTGATGCCCCACATATCCAGCCCTCGGCTCACTTCATATCTTCATGGAAGTCAACAAGTTCCACTGAAAGTAAAATTTTTGGCATGGACAGTGGCACATGGGCCAGTCAATACTGGGGATATACTTGAAAAACGACTTCCTAGTTGGAAGTTGTCACCATCATGTTGTTATTTATGTAAACAAAATTCAAAAAGAGTTGCTCATGTGTTCCTCGAATGTGGGTATGCAAATTAAATATGGTGGAGGTGGGAATTATATTTTCTGATCTTCCAAACTAATGCTCCTTATGATCCACAGTTCATTGTCTTCCCATTTATGGAAGGGGCGGATCTAAAATGGAAGGCTCATTAGCAAGTGGCAAGCTTGGCAGTGATTTGGTATATTTGGAAGAAGAGAAATTCACACCTGTTTGAGGATAAATTCTCTTCTTTGGTTGAGGTTTGGGACGAATCTAAAACCTTAGCATCATTTTGGATAAGCAATTGTTCACTGTCACTGGGATATTCTATCTCAAATTGGTTAAGAGGGTGGTAAAATTTCTTGTAATTATGCGTATGTTTTGTAATGATGGGCTAGGGGCAATGTATATAGATCATATAAGGAAATCATTCAATTGGTGCACAGGATACTCGACAATGTACTCAAAACTTAGCTTATATCTATGGATGAATATACTTCTACTACTTTCTTTTTTCTCAATTACTCCATTCATGATTGGAGAAGGAAGTGGGAATGTTATATGCAGTCATGTTATGATGCATGTTGACGAGTGTTGTGTTTTCTGTCAGGTTACTTTCATTTGCTTTTGTAAAAAAACTAAAAATTACAAAAAAAAAAAAAAAACTAAAAAAATACAGAAGAAAGTTGGAGCCTATCATAGCACAAAGATGAATTTTTTAATCAAACAATTAAAGAGCATAAAATTAATAGAATGAGACAGTTTTTTGGTACTGATATATAAAATGAAACATTGGATTTTGCAATCTAAAATTGAGTTTACATATTGAATTTTGAAGGGAGGGAAGTACAAGCGTAGAACATATCCCAAAATTCATTCTTATGAAGACACATTGAGAGAACCATAAGTCACTATTGTCATACATTAACTACAACTTTGCAAATTGTTCACAAATAAAAAACTTACCTGCATATGGAATGTAATTTCCTTGGAGGAAGTCAGCAATGTGCAAGTTATAGCATTTCAAATGTGCCATGATA
>JAJIYU010009623.1:0-16926 GCA_030144865.1 Tinospora cordifolia | reverse complement strand
AAAAATGGTTGTTTAATTAAGATCCACTGAGCTTTGTGCTCACCCCTTCCTTTTATTTTTCAGGAATTTGAAATCATGAAGATCATGGGATTTTGGATAGCTTTTTAGCAAATTTCTTGTTTCTTAAAGTTTTTTTTAATGTAAGGGAATGTTACCCAATTTTGAAATAAGACTTCCGCTGAAAATTGATTTTTTATTTTGAGTTTATGAATCTCTTTTGATAGACAATGTAATGGTTTATTCTTGAATTAGAAAGCTAGTACTTTCTTCTTTTATTAATACAGAAGTTGAATTTTTCTTTACCTTTAAATTGCCTTGATTTTGTTATATGTGAAATTGTATTATTAAATTCACTCTAAGGCAAGTGGTATTGAAAAATAGAAAGTCAAGTGTGTGTCGCTTGTAAAGTAACATGACCCAAGCCGCCAATTGGTTAAGTCCACCGTCAAAATAATGGTGGTTATGTCCAAACTCAAATCAAAGAATGTGGGGGTTGGGGTGTTACATGCTACTAGTGCATTGGTGTAACATTGTAGCCCCCCAAGTCTTTTATTGTTTGGCTAATCACAACGCGAGCTGGGGTCTAGTTACCATTTCAAGTACAAAACTTGTCTTTCTATCTCAATTATCTCATGCCTTAAGCAAGAGTACTTAACTCAACATTTATTGATGAAATTCAAATAGGGAAATAATACAATGGATAAAAGAAAATTCTCCAAATCTTAATGGATTTAAATAAAATAGAAACAAGACATAACTTGAATTGAAAATACATAAACACAGAGTACATAATTCCAATTTAGAAACTTAAATTCAAAGGAAGTCTTACATTTTAAATATTAAAAATTTTGACTTCAAGTCGCTATATCAAGATAGAAAATAGAAACTTTTTAGAACTAAGCATTTTAAATTTCAAGCATGTTTCATCACGTGTTCAATTTCCTGCAAAGATAAAAAAGGAAGGGTGAGTACATAGCCTAATGGATCATTCTTAAAACAACCAATTTATTAATTTAATTTAATAGCACATTCAATTTCAAACACTTGGATACATTAGGCATTTCAAACAGTTGCTTGTAATGGTCGTAAGTTAAACTGAAAGGGGATCCGATCCCTTGATGTTCTTATCCAAAATACATCCTCTTTGAGTGGAATGACAATTCATTTTGTCACATTCCATTGGAAGTAAGGATTCTTACCCACATTCCAAGTATTTTGTGCTACACCCTATACATACAGTATGACAAACCATATACCCACATTATATGTAAAGAACATTCACAGCATCTCTTTGGATTACTATGATAGTACGTGGTTCTTAGTCTCAACTTCTTTTATTTAATCTCATACACATTGATCATAGATAAAAGAAATAAATTTCAGCATGCTTAAATATAACATTCAAGCATAAAAACATCATAAGCATGCATCATATATCGTTTAGGCGTAAACATTGCATAATCTATCATGGATGCATGAACATGGCATATACATGAATCTAAAAATTAAATCATGAATGATGGACTGAAATTAAATATGCATGATAAACTGATATTAGAACAAGTATGAACATGCCATTAATCTAACTAGGAAAGTAGAAGCTCAAGAAATCTCATCCACCTTAATTTCTAGTTTGTAGAAAATTCGGCAGAGGTTCCCTTGTCCCAAATGTTTATCACTCCAAGCTGTCAAAAACACTGAGTAAACTAAACTTCTCACTTTGAAACACACAAGAATACAAGAGAAGTGAGAAGGGATTGCCAAGAAGAAGGCTAGAGAAAGTCAAGAGGGAAGTGTCAACTCTTGATTTGGATGGGGAAAATGAGCATTAGGGGGGTTTATATAGGCTATCAAGAGCACTTATGGGATGGTTTGGGCAGCTCACAAGTAGAATCTTTCCATGTGCAAGGGGGGACGGTTTGCTTGGTTTGGGCAAGTGTATCTTTCCAATTCCCTATGGTGTGCACGGTTTGAGCAAGTTGACAAGATATGATTTCCATTTCATGTGTAAACACAAAAGAGGTTTAGAATACTTGCTAAATCAATTTGGACGTCCTAATATGATCAGATTTTGTGCTCATAACAAGTTTCCTAGTTGATCTCATTGTTTGGGTTTCAAGTTAAGAGAGCATGGAAACCTTTCCTTTTTGGCATCAAGGCATTGTGTGCACTCTATGGTTTACCGTTTGCTTTGTTGCTAGGGTTTGTGTACACAAATCAGCAAGTGAATCTTCTTGGATGTCTAGCTCATTTAAAGTTTAGAAAATTCTAATTAGGTTTTCATGAGCACAAGGGATGGCTAGGGTTTCATATTGAGGATATGATGGTCATTTCCCTCATGTGCGCCAAGATTAGGGAATCTTTAGGTTTAGAAAACTTTCCCTTTCCCTATCTTGCTTTGTTTGGACATCTAGAGGGTGCACAATTTCAAGCTTTGGTGGACACGTGATCAAATTTTGTAACTTCTAATTGTGGCTTATTTCTTGTGGAGCACACATTACACTTTAGAAACTACTAATTTTGGATTCCTTCTTTGGTGTGCACAAAACTAGCCCCTTAGCTCATAGAATCTTCTTGATTTTAGTATGTTTCCTCATTGAAACTTTCAATTCTATTAGAGTGAGCTCAAGAGGTGACGGCTACGGTTAGGGTTTGTAATCATGGAACGTTTTTGTGATCATGGCAAGGTGGTGTACATCATCACACGTAGTGGCACACATTATCATTCTTAGGGTTTCTAATTTGGGTTTTTTTCTTTTATGTCCTCATAAATATAGAAAACTTTCCCATGTGTGTTTGAACCATGGTGGGACGTCTTAGAGAGTACATAGGAGCATGGGCATCATCACTCATGTGACTTGCACATGCTTAGGATGGTCACACATTTTTGGGTCCACATAAATTTAATAAAAAAGCATATCTCTCATTTGGCTAGGATTTTAGTACTTCTGGGTTCATATGAATTTAATAAAAAATTGTAACTTTTAGTTGGATAGATTTTTCTCTATTTTCTTTCCTAATTTAGATTCTTTTGATGCATACCAAGTAAATGAACTTTTAATTGGTCAAATGAAATGAATTTTGGATGCCTGGACCATTTGAGGTGTTCACTTCATTTCATTTTCTTTTCTAAAATTTCAGTCCCCTAAGATATTTTTGAGTAAATTTAAACATGAAAAATTGATTCTAGAATTGAATTAGCCTTCATTTATCATTTCATTTCATTTAGTATAAATTTTTTAGGGTATTAAAATTGGTTAGACTAAAGGGCACTGTGAACTCAAAGTGTCCATATCATGTCCTAAAGGTCATCTTGTATATATTAGACTCTCGAATTCTCAATTAGTGATATCCTAACCTAAGATCAATCTTTGAGAAATGAGTAGCTCCTTTCAACTGATCAAATTGGTTATTTATCCTTGGTAGGTGGTACTTGTTCTTTATTGTTGCCTAGTTTATTTTTCGATGGTCAACACATAGCCTCATGGACCCATCTTTCTTTTTCACGAACAATATCGGAGCTCCCAATGGTTATTCATTTAGCCTAATGAATCCTTTCTCTTGGAGCTCGTCTAGTTAAGTCTTCAAATTAATCAACTCTATCGGTGCCATTCTATAAGGAGTTATGGCTTTGGGGTTGGTTCCAAGGTGAAGTTCGATCTTGAACTCTACTTCTCTAGTAGGTAATAGTCCAAGTAAGTAATCTGGGAGCATATCTTCAAATTCTCGAACTAGTTCTAAGTCTTGGATTCCTCTTTGCTCTACAAGGTCCTCCTCAGAGAGTTTCTTGAACTCATCTTTTTGCCTCAAGCAGTTCAACATGGCTATCATCAGGCTTCTAGGTATTCTCTGCAAATCATCATTGATTCTATAAGTTTCCCCTGAATGTAATGTTATGGTTACTCACCTCTTAGGACAATCTCTCTATGTCTAATACTAGTTTAACTAATCCATCCCCAAGATTACATCATATCCATAACATGGAAGTATACAGAGGACAACATAGATCAATTTATCTCCAAACCTTAGTTCACAACTACAAATTCTTTTTGATGTGATGGTAGTTCTTATGTGTGTGAATACATTCAAAGTCAGGTAATGTTTTTGTTACTAGTTGCAACCTATTTGCCAATTTTTCAAAAATAAAGTATTTCATAGCACCTGAATCAAATAATAGTTTCACAGCAACATTCAATAGCAGGAATATACCTTCCACAGCAAGGACTTGTTCCTCTTGAAAGTCAACCACAACAAATACTCTATTCTAGTTATGCCCACAACCTTGGTTTTGGTTTGGTCCTTGGTTGTTGTTCTATAGGGGTTGTTGTTGTTGAGGACATTCATTATGTCCTCCTCCTTGATTGTTTTGTGGTTATTGTTATTGTCTAGTTTGGATTTTTGTAGGACAGAACTTTCCTATATGTTCTCACTGGTTGTAGTGGAACCACAGTCCTTGATGTTTGGCCTGCTCCAGTTGTTCCTCTATGGCTTGTTTGGTTTGATTCTAAGTCTGAGGCGTTGTTGCCACCATTCTGACTGGTATTCTTTTTCTTCTACTTTCCTTGGTAATCCTTTCCATTACCTAGCCTCTTACTTCTATTCTTCAATTTTTGTTCAAGACTGAGTTCCTGATATCAATGCCCTTTCCACAATGTCTATGTACATCTTTAAGCCCATTGGCATTATCACCTTTCGGATCTCAATCTTGAGACCCTCTACAAATTAGTTGGCCTTCATTTTCTCCTCCCTACTCAACTCAGGTGAAAATTTGGCCAATTCAATAAACTTGATCTTGTATTTAGCTACCATCATGTCTCTCTGGTTCAACCTACCAAAATATGACTGTATCTTCCTCAGCGTAGCTTCTGGGATGAACTTCTCATATAACACTTCCTTAAACTCCTCTTAGCTCATCTCTTCGACGTTAGTGTTTGGATCTACCTTTAGCGTCCTCCACCAACTCCTAACTGGTCTTTTAAATTGATGGGTAGCCAGTGTCACTCTACAAGGTCCCATTACCCCTAATACGTCCCGAGTACCTGTAGTCTGTCATCATGCAATCAAAAATGCCATCAAATTTAGATGGGCAAAGTTTCTACAACTCCAACAACATGTCTCTGTGTTCTTTGTCTTCCCTATCTTCTTATGCCCTCTGACGAGCTGGGGCCTCGAGTACTGGCACTGGTTATTGCACTATAATCTATTCCTGTACCTGCAGCTATGGCACTACCTATGGTACCATCAGAGGTAAAGTCCTCATAATCTTCTCCATAACCTTCTTGATGACCTCCATTAGCATATTCTCAATCTGAATCTCAGCAATACCAATATTTGCCTCCTACCATCGTGGTTTAGTCTCGTCAGATGTGGCATCTCTGGGAACGTATCTCTTGGATCCGACTATTATCTATAAGTTGAAAGTCTTTTCAGTATTTGTTTCCTCATGTTTTCATTTCATTTGTGTTATCATGACACTAGATTCATGTCTCTAGGTTTTCGATTATTGAGTAGCCAATCGGTTCATGTTTCTAAGTTCTGTTTGAGGGCTTCAAGGCCCCCTAATGTTGTTGGGTACATGATTCCTAGTCTCAAAATTTAAAAGATATGTCATGAATTTTAAACAAGTAAAGCATGCATTCGAATAATCATTCAATCATTCAGTCATGTAAGTTCACGCTAGTATCAAGAAATTTCAAGTTTCTATCTGTGCCTCCGAGTTCGAGCGTCCCATACCATCCTTGCCCATCGACATAGACTTCTACTCAGAAATCTCACCACACCCAAACAATTTTGCAAATATCTCAACAACTAAGGTCTCCCAAGCCCAACTATACTTAACTATCCCATACCAGCCAAGCATAAGAAAACAAGTTCTTTCAAAGTTACCGATCATTCACCAAACATGGCCCGTCATTCTCTGACTCCAAGATTCCTCCATGCCCCCGAATTCCTAGTGCCATACCATATAGAACCAGATATATAGGATCCTCCCGATCTCGTGTCCTGACCGATCAAGTTTTTTGTTTTCACATGTTTTTAGTCTCAAACCTATGTCTCTAAGTGTTTTGTTCATGATTCACTATGATTCTCTTGCCAATACCCAAGTCTCTACCTAAGGTCCCTTTCTTAAACCTATGACCTCAATTTTTGATTGAAAGGTTCAACCCTCATCTAGTTCTTGTACCACTCCTGATGCTACATTTGTACTCTAGTACTTTCCTTTGCCCTTAATTACTACCTCCTAGTTTTTGGGTAGAAAATAAGTGTGTTTTTCAACTCCGACTACTTGTATGAGCTTATGGGGCAACCTCCAGATCGAACGGCGAGACTGAAGTCTGCTTAAATAACTGCACTTTTTTGGACGGGATAACCTATCTCCCTTTCATGTTTAGCTTTACTTAGGACAAGGCTTACCCACTATCAGCTCAACTTGTAGTCCTTGTATCCAAACAAAATGTTTGAAAACATATATTTTCTTTTTGAAAAACAACTTTCCAAAACAATTTTCAATTTCAAAATAGGAGGTAGGGCATTCTAAATTGAATCAACATAAAAGTCTTACCTGATAAATCAACTCTTTTTAATTCCTACCCAGTATATCTAATAACAGAGCTCTGATACTACCTTTGTAAAACCCTGCCTCCTGTCCCCTGGGCCCACATCATCCAACAATACTTTTCTTTCTATTTTAGGTTTCCTAAGAGGCGAACCCCATGTTACATTATGTTCTTTCCTTTTTCTCTTCCCAAATCCTTCATACTTTCTGAATAATGACTAACTCATGCAATAATTCAAAAAACTAAACATTTAGAAACATTTAAATAAAATAATTTTATATCATTAATAATTTTCAAAATTTAAAGGTACATAGCCTTTGTGTCTATTATGCGAGAAACAACTTTAAAACTTGAATAAAATAAATTGGGCCAACATGCCCTTCAATTTACTAAAATCTCAAAAAAATAATCTAAGAATCTCCCATTAGGTCTTGATATATCAATTTCCTAAAAGATTCGAAAAAAAGGAGTAAGCTTGAAGCCGAATGGATCATTCCAAATATTAAAATCATTATTTCAATAAAAAAGACAAACATGTCAAGTACTTTCAAAATATCATGTGAGTTAAACAGCTCATTACTTTGAGTTGTAATTAAGACCAAATGGGGTTAACCTCTGTGTTCAAATCTAGGGGAAGAGATCATTCCTAAAACTCAAACCCTTCTCAATGAAGAGGGATCACTCCTGAAACCCATTTTACTCTAGGGTCAATCCTAACACCCAATTCTAAGTCAAAGGTCTGGCATGGTTGGAACATACACGAAGAAATCCTTCCTTGTGTTGGTATGTGGTTAGAATCTCAATTAATCTTTAATTAAGTATAAAAACATAACATTCATGTAAATAAACTAAACTTAAACAAAAATTAAACATGTGAGCATGGTAACAACATAGCATGCATCATATCATCATATAGCATACATGTTTATTAATGAAATACATGTTTATTAAAGTAAGCATATTTTACATGGCATGTATAATAATAAATCATGCATATTCGAAGCATCAAGTACATGCAAGTCATATTTAAATCAAAATAATAAAGTAAAAGTTGAAAATCATCTTTACCTTAAATAGCGAACTCTTTCTTGAACCTTCAGTTGAATCTCCTTTAGATTTCCCCAATTGCTAGCACAAAAATTTGTGCAGTTCTTTGATACTGCTACTCCAATTGTTGTTAAGAACAACTAAAGAAAAAGAAGGATACGAAGAAGGAGGCAAAGAGAGCAAGAAGGACTTGTCAATTCTTACTGGGATAAATAAAATGGGAGCTCAGGAAGGGTTTATATAGAATTCAAGTAGGTCAGAATTTGCAAGTTAGGGGTGTTCCCAACACAGGAAACTTTCTATTTCTTCAATCTTGTGCACAAGAATTAGTAACTTAGGGTGTCTTGGTATTTTGGGGGCTTTTCAAAGTGTTTCTCGTGCATTTTCTCAAATTTTTCATCGTGTTACCGTAATAGGGTACAACAGTTGCGGTTTGGATTATTTTTTGTGCAATTGTGTTTTTTTTTTTTTTTGGGGAAAATTGGGGTATTACAAGTCATGTGTTTCCCAAAAAAAACTGCATGGGCATGCTCTCTCATTTATCGTTTCCTCTTGTGCATGGAACTTCAACACACTAAACTCTTGGCTAAAAATCATGCATTATATTGAATGGAAAGACAATATACCTTACTCCTCTTCGTTGCTCCTGTTGTATGTCTCACCAAAATGCCTCAAATGTGTCTATGGTTATGTTATATTGAAGGAAACACTTATCAACTCAAACAACACTAAAGCAGTGATAGACAACATAGATTCCAAGTTAAAACTTACATTTTACCTCAGTATCGTCATTTAGAAACATGTCGCAATCCAAACTCCTCATAGTTTGTGCACTTCTTCTTCTACCAGTGCTTGCAAGACCCTCAATAGATGATTGAATAGTGTAGATTAAACTTAGGACGCATATGAAAGGAAGAGAAAGTCAATTGGGGTGGCTAGTATTTGGTTCGCGGGAGGAGGCGTGCGATTGTAGTGTAGAATGATGGGAATTAGGGTTTTCGCATAATGTTTCACATATATATTCATCTGCATTACCATAGTAACCCCAATCCATTACCACGATAACCAATACTTGTCCATTTTTTGGGTTTCGCTTGCATTACTGTAGTAGCAAAATCCTCAATTGTGATAACTAGAACAATGCATTTTCTCATTTTCGTACACTTCACGCACATTACCACGGTAGGTAACCAAAGGATTATTCTTATGTACAATATTATGTCTCGCTCTAGTTCACTGATCCTTTCGTACATCAAATTTTGTGTCTTATGCACCATGATTTCATGGATTTTTTTAAGTTTATTGCACTCAAAATATTTTTATTAAATTTTTGTTTATCAATTTTTTTACAAATTTTTAGGTATTACAACCTATCCCCCTTAAAAGAATTTCATCCTTGAAATTTGAAGTAACTTACTTATATGATGTTGTCTAATCAGATGCTTATGGTGAAGAGGTCGGGTACTTCTACATTTCACTTTCCAATTACTAGGTTGCCTCTTCAAGATCATGATGTCTTCATAGAATCTTGACCAAAGGAATGTCCTTGGTTTTGAGACTCTACACCTTATGATCCATTATTTTAATTGTCAGTTCTTTGTAAGTCGCATCATTCTGGACATCGGCTTCATCCTAGTGTAGAATGTAAGAGGGTTTTGGTTCATACTTTAGTAGCTCCATACATGGAATGCATTGTGGATTGAGAACATTTTATTCGGCAACTCCAGCTCATATGCACATTCACCAACTCGTCTAATACTTTGAATGGACTAATGAATCTCGGTGAAAGCTTTCCCTTATACCCAAATCGTTTGATCCCTTTCTAAAGGCCGATCCTCAGAAACACTCTATCACATGTCTATAATTCTAGCGGTCTTCTCCTCTTGTTTGCATAGTTTTCTACCTACTCTATGCTATGGTCAATCTCTTCTGAATCTGCTTGACCTGATCATTCATTTCCTCTACTAGGTCTGGCCCTATAAGCACATGGTCTTCAAAGTTTGCCCAGCATGATGGTGATCTACAAGGTATACGATAAAGAGCTTCATATGGGGGCATTCGTATGCTCATCTGATAACTATTATTGTAAGCAAATTATGCAAAATGCAAATATTTTCTCCAATTTCCCTTGAAATTAAAGACATAAGCTCTGAACATATCCTCTAGTATTTGTATGACCCTCTTAAACTGCCCATCTGTCTAAGGATAAAACACAATGCTCATGGTTAATCTACTGCTTAGTTCCTTTTGCAGGCTCTACCAGAATTGAGATGTGAAACTGGAATCACTATCTGACACTATAGTCTTGGGTACACCATGTAACCTTACTGTTTCCTTAACATAGAGTTCTCCAAGCTTCCCTACTAGATCTATGGATCATATAGGCAGAAAGTGCACTACCTTTGTGAGTCGATCCACAATTACCCACACCATATCTTTTCTAATCTGGTTTCTTGGTAAACTATTAATAAAGTTCATGGCGATATTATCCCACTTCTATTCCAAGATTGCTAGTGATTGTAATATCCTATAGGCTTTCGGTGTTTTGCCTTTACCTGCTGATAGGTTAGACATAGACAGACATACTTGGTTATGTCTCTTTTCTTGCCTCTCCACCAATAGGTCTTCCTAAGGTTCCAGTAGATCTTATCACCACTTGGATGCATGGTATACTTTGTCTAATGATCTTTATCTAGTATGGTCTTTCTACTCTGCCCTCTTTTCAATACACATATTTTGTCCCCTAGTCTCAATGCACTCTTGACATCAACCTAAAATCAAGATGTTTGCCTTGTCTAATGCCTTCTGTCAGGTTGATTATCCGTTTATCCTTCTTCTATTCTTCCCTTATCTGGTGTAAGAGATTTGATTGACAAATCATAGCATGTAAGCATGTTTGTTCCCCGTCTAAAGTCACACTCAAGTTGTAATCACTAATCAACTAGTACATCTATCCTTATTCTTCATCCCTATTATTAAATTTCCTATTAACAGCATCAGCTACAAATTAGCCTTTCCTGGATGGTAGTGTAGTTGAAAATTGTAGTCTTTCAGGAACTCCATCCATCTTCGTTGTTTAAGGGTTTAATTCTTTTTGGGTATAGATATCCTTCAAGCTTTTATGATCAAAGAATAGGTCGAATCCTTCTCTATAGAGGTAATGCCTTCAAATCTTAGTGCAAATACAATTACAGCCAATTCTAAATCATAAGTAGGGTAATTCTATTCATGGATTTTCAAATGTCGTGAGGCATATACAATGACCTTTCCCTCTTGCATCAGTAAAGCACCCAATCCATTTTGATATGCATCTGTATATAGGACATATCTCACCCCATATGTAGGAAGTGACCAATATGGGAGCTGAAGTCAACTTCTTCTTTAGTTCTTGGAATAATTTCTCACACTTATCATCCCAACTGATCTTTTCTCCTTTTTTGGTTAGCTCAGTCATGGGTCCAACTAACTTTGAGAAGTTTTAGATAAACCAGCACTATTATCCAACTAGACCTAAAAAACTCCTTTTTGTGACAATCTTGGGTTGCTTCTAGTCTAACATTGACTCTACTTTATCAAGGTCTACCAATATTCCTTTTGCTAAAACAACGTGCCAAGGAACTTTACTTTTTTCATCCTAAACTCACACTTGTTAATCTTAATATACAATTTGTTCCTTCTTAATGTCTCCGACACAATCCACAAGTGTTCTACATGTTCGACTTCTAATTTAGAATAGAGTAAGATATCATCTACAAACACTACTACAAACTAATCCAAATATTGCCTAAAGACTTTGTTCATCAAGTCCATAAATGCAACCGGTGAGTTGGTCAAACCAAATGGCATTACAGTGAACTCAAAATGATTGTATCAAATCCTAAAGGTTGTCCTATGTATGTTAAACTCTCAAATCCTCAATTGATGGTATCTTGACCTCAAATAAATCTTGGAGAAGTAAGTAGTTCTCCTCCACTAATCGAACAGGTCACTATTCTAGGCAAAGGATACTTGTTCTTTATTGTTACTTGATTGAGCTTCCTGTAGTCAATACACAACCTCATGGATCCATCCTTCTTCTTCACAAATAGCATTAGGGCTCCCCACGGTGATTCACTAGGTCTAATGAATTGCTTCTCATGAAGTTCATCCAGCTGTGATTTTAGTTCAATCAATTCCACTAGTACCATTCTATAGGGAAGAATAGCTATAGGATCTGTGCCTGGATGCAATTTGATTTTGAACTCCACCTATTTATGTGGTAGTAATCCAAGTAGATCATCTGGAACCCATCCATGTATTCCCATACTACCGGTATCTCCTAAATCTCTTTAGGTTTTTCAATGTCTTCTTCCAACAATTATTTGAAATCCTCACTTTGCTTTAAACAATGCAGCATTGTGGACATAAAGCTCCAAGGTAACTTTTGCATATCCCCCATTGATTTTTACTTGTTCTCCAAACGGTAATGTTAATGTAACTCTCCGTCTTGGGCAGTCGATCTGGACCTGTGGTTGAGTCAACCAGTCCTTGCCTAATAACACATCATATCATTGGAAAGGTAACACTCCAAGGTCAATAGCTATTAGTTTGTCCCCAAATCTCAATTCACATATGTAGATTTTATGGGAAACTACTGTAGTTCCTATGAGAGTGGATACATACAATGGTATTGGTGGTGTAACAGTTACTAACTGTAACCTTTTAGCTAAGTCTTTTGACACAAATGATTTAGTAGCACCCGAATCAAACAATATTTTCATAACAACATTAAATAACAGAAATGTACCTTTGATAGCTAGTGTTGGTTCTGTCAGTCCATCCTACATAGCATATACTCGAGCATAATTCTGTCTGGCTGTTGTTGTTGCTATGGCTAAGCTTGTCACTGTTGTGGCTATTGTTGGACATGGTCTCCTTGATTTCTATCCTAACCATTATTTTGTCCTTAGTTTTGCCTCTACGGCCCTCGGTTCTAACAATCCTTCGCAAGATGTCCTCTATGGCCACAACTAAAACATGTTCCATCTCTTCGATCCAACTATTTATCTATTCCCCCATTATTCTACTGCCTTTGGGGTTGATTCTTGTTTTGCTTCTTTTGGGTTCCTTGGTAATCTCTACTATTACCCAGTCTCTTATTTAAACTTTTCAACTTCTACTCGAAGTTGAGTTCTTTCTCAACTAGTAGTCCCTTATGTATGACATCTCTTTATGTCTTCTGGCCCATTGGCACTACCTCTTTTCGGATCTCTATCTTCAAACCCTCAACAAATCAGTTGGCCTTCATCTTTTCTTCTCTAATCAGTTCAGGTGTAAACTTGGCCAATTTAGTTAACTTGATCTCGTACTTAGCTACAGTTATATCTTTTTGGGTAAATATGATGAAATCTGATTGCATCTGCTTCAATGTATCCTCTTGGAAGAATTTCTCATAGAATATCTCCTTGAACTTCTCCCAGTTCATCTGTTGGACATTGGTATTCAAATCTGCCTTCAACATCCTCCAGCAACTACTAGATGGTCCCTTAAACTGATGCGTAGAGTGCAACCCTACGGGAACCCATTGGCCCCAACATGTCCAAGTGTTCTTCAAGCTCCTGGTACCAATGATCAGCTATCATGCTCTCAAATGTGCCATCAAACAATGATGGGCAAAGTTTCTATAACTCCAACATCATTGCCCTTTTTTTTATCCTCAATGTCATCTTGTGCCCTCTAACAAGCTAGAACCTCAGGTGGGGGTACTTGCTACTGCAGCTAGACCTATTCTTGGTGCTAAATTTGTATCTGTGGCTATGGCACTGCTTGTGGCTGCATCTATGGCAGTGCCCTCATAATCCGCTCAGTGACTCTCTTGCTGATCTCTATCAACAACTCAAGAGTCAATACAGTCCCAATTTGAGCCTCAGTGGCATTAACTTGTGTTTGTTGTCCTTGTGATTTAGTCTCGTCTGCTACGACAACTCTTGTGGCATATCTCTTGAATTTGGTCATTTTCTACAACCAAATATCCATTCCATTGTGATAAACTGATCAAAACATCCACTAAAGCATTTATTCGTGCTATCATGATTCTACATTCATGTTTTTAAGTTTTCGTTTTGTAATAATCCAAGCCCGTAGAAACACACATCCAAGCAAACAAACAACAAAAAAATAAAAAATGAGGAAAATGGCCTGCACAAGGACCACGATCCCCCAAAGGAAGATCGCGTTCATGCGATATGGGGCACCCACCTTGTAAGACGGCAGTCTTACATCTCATGTGGGTGGTCTATGAGGACCGTAGTCCTAGTAAGGTCTGATTGCGGTCATGGGAGAAGGAAACGTGCAAAAATTGGTATCTATAAAGTTCGCAATTTTGGAATAGGAGGACCATGATCCTGATATTAGGGTATGCCCTAAGACCACGGTTGCATGAGCTATGACCGCGGTCCTACATTTGTAAATTAGAATTAGAAACTTCGTAAGCCTTAAATCTTCCATGGAACTTATAAATAAATTAGTTCATATAAGCCCTAATCACTCGATCCACTCATAGCCACTACTCACCTTCGTTCCCATAAGAAAACCCTAGCCGTTTGCACTCACAGAGAACCCTAGTCGTCTGTAACTCTCTCCCCTTCTACACTCGTTTTAAACCAGTTGTAGTTTGCCCATTCTCTCTAAATGGTCTCACAAACACTGATAGAGGCGAGAAACTGCACTACTCTGAAGAAAGTTTGATTGTTGCACCTTCAAAAACGTCGCAAATGAGGTAACATTTCCATCATTACTTAAAATTAACACTGCTACAACTATTTATGGTAATCTAAGAACATGTGCGTTCATTTAACATGACAAACCCTAAGGTGTGGAAGTCATTCTTTCAAGGTGAAGTAGGGGAACAACAAGGCGAAAACAAGTACACACAAAGACCATAATACACTCTGGAGTCATTAACGCAATGGAGAATAATTTATAGAAAGGTATAAATCACTTTTACCCACTGAAATGCATATTTGCAAATCTTAGATTTAAGATGAAAAACTCTCAATTAAAAGGAAAAAAGAATAATGCATCGGAAAGCGATTTTTTGGAATATCTTGTGACTGTTACAATGCTGTATATAGCACACTGCAAGAATGACCTTATTTTATTACAGTAATACAAAGATTACCATAGTAATGGGATAAACAATTATTTTATCAAATTTTTGTGCACAAAACTATAGCATCTAATAGTGATGTTCTATTTTGCATATCATATACTATGTAAATCACTAGATAATGTTTTAGGGATTAAAAATGATGCGAGCTCCTATACTGATGAGGATTTAGATGCTAAATCATTAGGTTGAGAATTTGTAACCACCGAGATGTGAATTAGAATGCGGAAAGCAAAATTACAGGTGGAAGTGACTACCTGAAGTCTTCTGTATTATTTTGGTTAAAATATGAAATATGATTGTGTATGATTATTGTTATTTGTTGTTTTAGAAGCATGCTAGGGGTGTATGACTATGAATGAATGTATATCTGTTGTTATGGATTTATAGCATGCCATGTTTTGTAGGAAACTACAATACAGTTAAGAATCTATGCCATGCATGCCATGTGATGAATAGAATGATTAATGTGATTACGAGCATTATAACTTGTTTATTTATATCCATTGGCTATTTATATTGGATAATCAAAATGTGAAGATGCTTGTAATAATTAATCAAAGATGACAAAGAGAATTAACCATGTAATGGCATGACGATGCAGATACTGTGGCAGTAGTTTGGCATCATCATGGGTATTCTTATCCCTATGCAGGTCTCTATTTCAAATGGGATTGAGAGTTTAAGTGAGACTTCACTCTCGGGTTGATGATCGAGTAAAACACCAATCCCGAGATAGGGTTTTGGAGTGTGAAACAGACCTTGGACATACATTTAGTACTCCAAACCTAAGTTGGAATGTCAAGAGAGAACCCCTTTTCAATCTTAATGTTAACTTAAACATTTAAATTGTTGACACGTTTAATATATTACAAGTGTTTGCATGTATAACACCCCAACCCCCATATCTTTAAGCATTGGACAAAACCACCATTCTCTTGACAGTGGGCTTAACAAACTGGCGGGTCGGGCCGGTGTTACTTTAAAAGTGACACACACTTGTTCTTTTCTTTTCAATATCTCGTGCCTTTGTATAAAATTCAACAATACAAAATTTTCAATAAAATCAAGGCAAATTAAAAGAGATAAAGAAATTCAACCTATTTTATTCATAATAGAAATTGAAAGTACTAAACTCTTCAAAGAGAACTAATTGTTACAACGGAAGACTTCAAAATACTTTTCAGTAGAAAAGCACAAAAACTTTGGGCAACATGCCCTTAAAAATTCAAAAAAATATAATATTGTAGAAACTTTCTAAGGACTATCTATATTCAACTGCTCCATGGGTTTCATGTTCCTAAAAAATAAGAAAGGAAGGAGTGAGCACATAGCCTAGTGAATCCTTTTCGAACAACCATCTTTCATATTCAAACTCATAACACAATCATAATTCAATCACTTGCAATCATTAGGCATTCCAAACAATAATTTCTTCAAGTCAAATCTCAGACCAAAAGGGCATTTAATCCCTTGATGCTCTTAACTAAGTAAACAGGGCCCACTTGGCATCAACCCATTAGTGGCACGTGTCAGCATCAACCCGTTACACATAGTTACCCACAAGGTACTGTGGTACATGATCATCTAGTACTTAGGTCTGAAAAACCATATGACCTAACTCATATGAAAAGAACATCCATAGTGTCGCCTTGACCACTATGATGGCACGTGGTTATTATCACCATTGTCTCAGCTTAATTCACACGTCATGATCTTATCAAAATAAATTTCAGAATATGAAATCAGACTAAAGCTCAGAATATACACAATCAATTCATGAAACACCCATAAAATATGCATCATACTTTAATTTAAAAGCTTACGCATGATACTAACATGGCATAGATGATATGATTGCTCAAACATGAATCAAAACTGAAATACTTAAATAAACTTTTAAAATTCTGAACTGAAATTGAAAATCTTTGATTTTAGTGAAAAACACACAAACAATGAGTATACCATGAATTCAAATAAGAACAGAAGGGTGTTATAGAAATCACTTGCACCTTGTGACGTGTTAGTTGCATAGCAGATTAATTATATTATACGTATTTTACGTATAATGTGCATTAATATGATAGAAAATATAGTGTATTTGCTTATATTTAGTATAATAAGCATTTAGAGCATCGTTGCATCATTTTAGCATGTTTTAATGTTATTTTATAT
>JAJIYU010009622.1:0-16865 GCA_030144865.1 Tinospora cordifolia | reverse complement strand
TATATATATATATATATATGTAATAAAGTACTTCTTTTCACCATAAGATTCTTTTAGTTGATAAAATTAGTAAACTAATCATTTTAGCAACAAAATTGGATATTCCATTAAAGACAAACAGCCTCAACAAGAATACCATATAGTCGTATGGTGTGTGCATGCTTATTTTTCTTAATGCATTATTTACCTTAATTAGTCAGTTACTCATAAGTCAACATATTATTCAAACTTTAAACTTTTCAAATGATTTTTTAGTGTTTTTTACCTTCTTTGATTTTTTTTCATCATACTGGTTTTATTACTCTAACATTTAAGAATTTTGAGCTTTTCTTTCTCTCAATTTTAGAAACTTTAGATATATCCCTTTCCTCTTCCTTTGTACCTAGCAAAGTGTAAGCTTGGCACTGCTTACCAATTTTCAAACTCTTTTCATTACAAGTTTATTTATCAACAATTTTATTTTATATATATATATATGAGCTTTTATCTAAGATTTCTGGCAAAAAAGTTCATCTAATTGTAAGAAATTATTTTAAATAATAGTGCCTTAATTTACATTTTCCCAAACATACAAGAAAATCAAGGTTTAGATTTGTTCGTTATGTTAATCAATTATTAATTTAACTGCAAAATAAAATTGACATAATTTATCAAATTTTAATGTGTTACCACCAATGATAGCTGAAACCTCAGTTGTTTGTATTTACACAGAAGTGATAGTTAAAAATAAAGAAATTAAAAGAGAGAGAGAGAGAGAGAGAGAGAGAGAGAGAGAGAGAGAAGATTGGCATACTTAATCAAAAGAAAAACAAGAAAATAATATGGAGAAGAAAATTTCAAAATTTTACACGAAAAGGAAAACATAAAGAACGTGATAGTGTTCATGAACTTTACCTTCACTATTTCGAAGTCACACTCCATCATGATTCTCTTAGCTATTAATTAGCTTGAGTTTTGAATGCATTTGGAGGATAAACAAAGCAGTTGTATTAAAATGAACCTCAAGCTAGATTACAAACAAGTAGCAAAGATTTGAGGCTTTAGATCTCAATTATACAACTCAACAAGGATGGCTAGAATTAGGCTAGGACTGTGATCCTTCAGGATTCTACTATTTAGATCCAGATCCTACCTTGACTCCCTTCTTTAAAAAATAAAAAAATAAAATAAAAACTCAAATTAGGATTTGGAACAGTGGGTTGTGGAACCACATATCATAGGATTCTACAATTTGTGGCAATACTTATAGATAATCTGAAACTCCCAGGGATAATGTATCTGCTAGCCAAGATTCTCAGATAAATCTGACATATTTTTAATTATATAAGGTACAAGAGAGAAGCAAGATATCATATAAAAAGACTTTACCAGCTGAAGAGACTGCTTATGAATACGTTGTAAAGCATGCGTCCAGCGCCTCAATATCTCTGCTATGTCAACGGTGGGTTGAACTCTACCACTTCTATCATCAACCCGTGAAAGCACTTCTTCGCTTCCTTGCAAATGGATAGAATCTGAGCTGTTTCTATGTTTTTCCCTACTATTGTTGACAACTGAGCCATCCATTGGTTCTCTTTCATCTGAATGAGTTGATGCCACATCACTGGCCTGAATGGATAATACATCTGTGTAAGGAACCTGAGAACTTTGATCCATAGCTGCAAGCAAAGATGATCCAGAGATACGGTACCTGAAAAGGAAAATTTCACATGAAGAGAGTATATAACTATCACTGAAAAAAAGATGGAGCAAAGGAAAGGGAAGCAGGACTACCTATGCTCACGATGAGCTATCAGATCTTCAATAGGGCCAGAAGCAAGAACTTCATGTTGACCTGAAGTTAGAGAATAAGCAAATGTCAAGCTACTTCATTAACCAGAAACCAAGTAAAACTGCCAAAACAGTATATATGTGGAACGTTAACTAAAAAACAAAAGAATTCAAACGAGGACCTATAATATGCCCTTATCATTCCTCTCCCTAACCACTCCCTCAATCATGATCATCTGAATCTGTTTTGTGTTCGTGTTCCTTCTAGTGCATATCTGACTGTGTATTTACACAATTATGTTAGCATCCAATACTGCAAAACCTCTCTCCATGTACGATTTTGAAATATTTGACCTACAAGTCATTTATCCTATTTCCGATCGATCCATCTGTCAAAATCCTGACTTTCAAACCATTTCCAAATCCAGCAGATGTTCGTGCTCCTCATAAAGTGCTCCTTCAACGGCCATTTGGAACTCTAGATTTTCATTAGCTTGGGCTACTAAATTATTGTCTCCACTAAAAGCCTATTATGAGATGTGTGATGGTGTGACTGTTTCTTTTTGGTAGTCTCAATGCAGATGTAATTCCAACAAAGAAACTGAACCAGCACTAACTGCAACAATACTAGAGACAGCCAAGGAAATCTTGGAAAGGAACTGTCTAATGCCTTAACTACGCATAGTGGAGCCTATTGCCCGATATGCCACTAATTCATTCTGTGAGGTTCTAGTGCATTTGTGTATACTTGGAAAGGATCTAAACCTTTCATTCTACAGCACTCAACATAACTGAAGGGTGTCCTGGAAGTAGAACTATTAACTCAGAAGTAAGTATGCTAATACAGTACTATTTCAATAAGACCAATTGTCCTTACAGAAGCAATATTCATGTGTCTATGCGTAAGTACAGGCAAGATTGAGTTCCAGCAAGGTAATCTGTCAAGGCCTATGAGGTATGCATAAAGAACATTTACATAAAGGTTGGGGCAGGGATAGTTTTCTTTACTGTGTTTTCTTATAGAACCTTTACATAAAGAATTATAGCAGATTAAGATCAGAAATAGAGACTGACTCTTGCACCCTGAACCCTCCAACCCCTTACTATTGACCCTTGCTCATCCAGCTGCAGGTGAAAGATGACTGAAGATGAATTATATTTCCTACAAAATGATTAGTAATTATATTCCCAGTAGCTCTAACTTGGACGTAAGAAGAACATAGATCCATTATTTTCTGCCACAAGGAGCACATAAAGAGAGATTCAACAGAACATGGCATTAGCGTTTAGGATATATGAGTCTGAAGAATTCCAATGGAGGGAAACATTTATTTGCAGTACGGTTAGAGTAGTATTACCTACGACATCCTATATAATAAAATGAACCAATTGTCAGTACTGTGCCAGTTATTTACTTTAGAGAAAATATGGAAATGGAAACCAAAAGCGATAGAAATAGTAAGAGTGCTTACTTTTACGAGCTAATAGTGATTCCCATAATCGAGTTGCCTTGGAAACCAAATGTGAATTTTGACCTAAAGAGCCAGAAACTCGATCATCCCATTGTTCTCCATCTAACTTTGCTTTGTTTCTCAAATCCTGTAATTTTTCCAGCTCTTGTTGCAAGTACGCCTGACTTGTAGAAGTTGTCCAAAGATTGGAGGATAATCAATCAAAGAATAAAAATGTAAGAAGAATGTTGACTACAAAAAACAAGCCCAGTCAAGCGTATGTGAGAAAGTTACCCTCTACCTCTTCAGCACAAAGACCACGAAACTCAGCAGTCATTTCATGAGCTAAATTTGACCACATAGCTTGTCTTCGGACAGCCGTATCTGCGTTTTTAAGAAACCTTCTCCGTTCTAGTGCTATTCTAGCCTGTCATGATGTGATCAAGTGAGAATTTGAGATGGCATTGAAGAAACTCGGAAAAATGAGAGTTTGCAAGAGAATTTTTAAGAAAAATAAAAAAATCAAAATAAAAATAAAAAAAAACATCAATATCACCTAGCCATCTCAATTACATGTTACTTGGTATTTGTCTGACATGGTGCTCTCACCATAACCAACTTCCCCACATTGTTAGTACCTATCTAATTCCAAGCCAATGATTTCATTTCTATTTTAAACTTTTGGACTTCTACTCATGCACAATGATGCTCACATTTCAGCCAAGCCCATTCAATACATTTGCTGCTTCCTAATTTTATCGAAAAAGGCGTGTAGAGATAAGCAACAATTTTATCAAATTTTTTTATAATCTAATTGGTATTCATATCAAACAATACGCTTGATGCAATTCTTCACTCATCCATCCTGATTAAATTCAACAATCAAATCAGTTTTGCCATATCATCACTAACCTTAAACTGAAAAACATAACAATTAATAGAAAGGGGAAACAATCTTGTTTTCACTACCTCCTCACCATAGGAAAAAAAATTATATTTGCAATAACCACCTTTGACGACAATCAAGCAAACATAGTCATCATGGAAAAAATGAAAATATTTGCATATTTCCTAAATGATCGATTAGAAACTAGATCCTCAGATGTCACGTCAAGTAACCTAGAACAAAGAGAAAGAGAGAGAGAGAGAGAGAGAGAGAGAGAGAGAGAGAGAACTGAGAAGACGATGATAAATATAACTCAATGATGAGTAATCAAATGCGACTTTTTTAGACCCAAAAAACAAAATAACATAGAAGAGATTAAAAAAAAAAAAAAAACTTTAAATAAGTAGGGTACCTTTGTCACAGGAAGTAAAGTAGCTGCATGGGAAAATGCAACATCAGTTAATGGAGCTGGTAGTGGGTTAGAAGCGACATCGGCAGCAAATGTTCGTCTATGGACCTCTCGTAAAGCATGCAAAGAAAGTTGCCACAAGAGCTCAACGAATCTGAGGTAAAATATACTTGCTAAGAAACCAAAATAATCTTTTAAATCTGAAGTAAGATGTAGTAATCAGATTCAGAAAGCTACTATCAATAAAAAGCATCTTAAGTAATATTTGAAAGCAATAAAGACACATGTTGCAACTGCAATACTAAAGCGTCCCCTCAACACCTCAACATAGATATGAAGCACTCCACCATTCAAATAGTAGAATAAAATTCACTACAAAAACGAGCATTCAAAACATATTATGTAATTATAATAATTAAATCTTAAAATCCATGGACTCTTGTGATTTTGAATGCCAGTACCATTAACAAAAGTGCATTCTAAGCAGAACTTGCAAAAAATTCTTGTGAAACAACTAGCCATAGGTCATATCATACAAATAGAACAACCTCACAATACTCTAAAGTAATCGCCCTCTGTAATCAACTTCCTTCTACCCTATTAGGTAAATTAACTAAAGCCAATAGTCTCAAATGCAATAGATTGTCATTTAAACATTTGTCAAGCCAAACCCCATCCTTGCACAGAACACAGGCTACTAACACCATAACATCTTACACAGCTTCATGACACCTAATAAGAAAAATAGAAAACCTCTACTTAACAACTCTAACTCATAACACTTCCACCAAAGCTAAATTTTAAACAAATGTACAATGAAGTGAAAACATAGAGAGAATCAAAGCAACAAAACCTACCTTGGTCCGCAACAAGTCGCCAAAGACGAAACCCTTGAATTACTCCTCGGCAAGGCTCCTTGTGATTCCAGCTCATTTATAATCCCTTGCACAACCTTAAAAACCAAAAAAGAGAACGAAAAAGAAAAAGAACCAAGAAAACAATAATAATTAAAAACAATAAGAAGCAGCAGACGACGAAGAAGAAGAAGAAATCAACTAAATCTCCAGTTCTTCACCAACTGAGACGAGAATTCTGCAAAACCTCACCTTCCGAAAGTCTCTGGACTGTGCAGAATCGAAGATCGGCCAAACCTTGTCGAAATCCTGCGAGATCTCGAGATTCAAAAAAATGAAATAAAATAGAATTACAAAAACAGAAAATTAAGATCTACAAAATCTAACACCAGACCTTTGCCGATTGAATTGGACCTCTAAGAGAAGATAAAATGAAATAGAGTAGCTGTTCGCCCAGTTTAGGGTTCGAATGTCGGAAAAGCCCAACTCTAGGAGCCCCGTTGCCGCCTGCAACGCCTATTACAGATGGATCGAGCCCTAATAACAAGCAATTCGTGTACATTGCGCTTTCTAGCTCTCCTTCTCGTTCTTTCTCTCTGTCCATCCTCTGATCTCTCTCTTCTTCTTCTTCTTCCTCTTCTTCTTCTTCTTCTGTGCAATCTCTTTTGAATTTAGTTCCTTTAATTTCTTCTGTTAAACCTTTGCTTCAACAGCTCTCTCTCTCTCTCTCTCTCTCTCTCTCTCTCTTTTCTTTTGTTTAAAATAAAATAAAATGAAATTTTTCGGGTACTTTTGTTTTTTACGATGAGATCCTGTGGACAAATGCATATTTACAGAAAGGTACTTGGAGGAAGGAGGAATATTCTGGTTTTATGGCTCAATTAATTTTTTATAGAAATATTAAATTAATTATTACAGTTAAGGTGGCATCAAAGCAATACACTTCAGTTTAAATTTTCCAAACTCAAACCAAATTAATTCAAACAAAAATTATTTAGTTATTTGGTTTGATTTGATTTGATTTAAATTTATCGGCTTAAAATTTTAAATCTACAAAAGATGTCTAATCAAATAATAATACAAATATTTTACTTTATTTTATATCAATACTTGGTAAAATAATATCACATAAAAAAAAATGACTAACATACTTTTATAATATATAATAGGTTTGCTTCGGTTTATTATATTTGGAGTTAGATGGTTGGAAGTCATTGCTTTAAAAAACTCTAACCACTTAGTTTTTTTAAAGCAATAGCTTGCAGTCATCCATCTCTATCCACCTTGCTTTAAAAAAGCTCTGATACCAATTTGAACTTTAAAAATTGTCGATTTTTAAAGTAATCAGTTTATTGTCAAATTTTTAAACTATAATTTGCAAATTACGTTAAATCGATCGATTTTTCTTTACTTTAAACCAAGTATAACGACAAACAGAACTGAACTAAACTAAACATATCGATTTGGATCAGTTATGTGGTTTAAACCAATTCAAGTGTCACCCGACTTATAATTTAGAAAAAGCACATTTAAATAGTCAAAAAATTAATTATAAAATAATTATGTTAAATGATTTAAAGTTAATTTTGAAGACTATAATCCTAAAAGATGTATTTATTGAAAAATGGTTTACTATTTTATTTTCATTTTTAATGAAAGTAGCTCTGATATTAAAAGAATATAGGAGTGCCTTGTCAAAAATTGGAATACTAAAAAATATATATTAAACTCTATTTTTTGGTGTTATATTAAAAATTAAGTTTTACAATTTAAAACTCCAGCTAGCTAAATGAAATTTAACATAAATTTAATTTGCATTTGATGATTAAATTTTAAATAATTTTCTATTTTTAAACATAAATACTTATAAAACATGTTTGGTTTGATGAAATTTAAAAATTAGTTTTAAAAATTCATTTGCTCCTAGAAAACACACCAATTTTCTTTTTTTTTTAATACTTGATGATATACCCATACAATTATTTTACTTTTTTTTTTTTACTTTTAGTATATCAAACAAGTTTCCATTAATTGTAAATTATAAATACAATTCTCAAATATAATATCAAATAAAAATTTAAAAATTATAAATCAATTAAAAAATAAGATTGTTCTAACTTCTTAAAAATATTTTAAAATTAAACTTAAAATACAAGCTTACTTTTTCAACCTACATTAAAATAATAGTATAACTTATTAAGCTTATGGTAGCCTACCGTTGAAGGTATTTTTTGTGATTTAATATAATTTTTTTATAAAAATAAATTAAGTTGGCAAAAATGTTAGAGGTTTCTAAACAATTACTGCATATAAAGAAGGGTGTTTCTGCAAATATGTGTATTGTAAGGAGCAAAAATAGGAAAACCCGTCTCGGCCGATTCGACTTTTTGAAATAAAGAGAGGGAAACGACGCTAACATCACCGTGTATTGCCGGCCTACAGGGACGCTGCGCGACGGGACTACAATTCTACAGTGACCAACCAATACGAGGCCATCACGCGGCTGTGGCGGTTTGATCTACCTGACGCTATCCACGTGGCTTAACTTGGAGCGTTGCGTAGGAGGCATTTGATGTGATGGCCTGGGGACATGAAACGCGTGGGTGCATTTGATCTTGCGTGCGTGCCAAACATTAAAAAGTGTTTGGTTAAAAAAATAAATAAAATATACACAGGTTTAAAGAGAAAATGATAAATAACTTGGCATTATTGGGTTGGAAAGCGGAAGCTAATTAAACAAATGCATAAATCTAAGTGATCAAGGATTCAAATAAATGTGAATAAACACGAGCAAGAATTATACATTTTACGTAGTTTAAAATCATCTCACCTACTCGATAAAAGATGAAGATCAATTTACAAACGAGATAATACATCCAACCTGACTTTTGGGTATGTATGACCCATTTTTTAGTTATACCCGATCCGCCTTGCCCTCGAAATAATCGGGTTTGGTCGGGTGGTCGGGTGGCTTACCCCCCTATGCCTAGCTACCCTTCCTTGTTGAAATAGCCCAATTGGTAGTGGATGATGCAAGATTTGGGTACTTATCCCCTAGGTCTCAGGATCAAATCTCCATGGAGGCGAAATAAATTCCCAGGGGGGGAACAATACCTGTGAGTGAACACCTAGCCCAGAGTGCCCGCTGAGGGGGTTCTGGGGGCCCAAGTGAGGGGTCGTCACAATAAAAGGCGCCTTTTTATTGTGACGACCCTTCACTGGTCCCCCAGAACCCTCTCAGCGGGCACTCTGGGCTAGGTGTTCACTCACAGGTATTGTTCCCCCCTGGGAATTTATTTCGCCTCCCCCCTATGCCTAGCTACCCTTCCTTGTTGAAGAGCATAAAAGGGAGTTAGGGTGGCCTATGACTGTTTCAAAGCAATTCATCAAGAATGAATTCCTTTAGACATTCTGTTCCATCTATGCTAATTAATAATAACTAAGCTATATTAAAGCTATTAGAAAACTAGAGTCTTCAGTTTCTGTTCATTTCAAAGGCGGATAGGTTCAAAGTGTTCAACAAGTATACTTTCAACTACTAAAAACAAAGGGATCTCATCCTTTCAGAAGGCTTGTAAATGTGAAGAAAAGTAGTCAGAGGTGCAAGGAGCACTTGAAGTGAGGAAACCGTATCTTGCCAGCACTAAATGCATATAATTTCAACACCACATCCATATTGCAAAACTAAGAGCTACGTGGTTCACAGAAAGTGCACTTTAGCATACAAATGAATCAAAATCATGACCTTCAAATTCTAAAACTTACTTGTTGCACATACATATATATAATCTAATGAACTTTGTATTTGCAATACGAGGTGGGACAAAGCGCATTCTATTTCTATAAAACCAAGATCAAGTAAAGAAACGAAGAATGTCCTATAAATGAAATTTCAGAAGCCATCTCTTCCACCCATCAAGCTGGCGAGGAATTTTGCAAACCAAAAAATTCAAAAAAATTGCCACCAAGAGGCATACCAGGCAAAATTCAAGAACATTCCCTTCAAGTATTCCTCGTGTATACAAATAGCTAGCTAAAATTATGCAACAAGAAAAAGAGGACATGATAATCCATGGCTGATTGGCTCCATAAGAACTGATAAATAAATATTTTTAATATGTAAAATCATGAGATATCTGTAAATTATCAATTATATCAAGAGAGATATGATAGATCTGTTTTCTTAGGAAAGAGCTCTACTTACGGCAGTAGCCAGTTCAAAAGGTTTGAACAACTATATATATACATATATATATCAAATACTTGTGAGGGGAACTAGAGTTGGTATGTAAGTCATGGGAAGGAAAGTATTGCTGCATGAATGATGAAGCCTTTTGAAAGTCCCAAACTCAGGATCATATAGATATAGGTCTTTGCCCCACACCTGTACTATCATCCTTCATCTTTTGTATAACTTAAAAACTGCAAAATTTGGAGATCTATCACCATAGGACCAGAGATAGAATGTTGTTTACACCATGATCCAGGCTCTTGCATCAAAAATATATCCACACATGAGCACGCTAGGCCGCCATAATAACCATAATTATAGTAAACCAAGCTAGCTAAGACACCCCCTCAAAACACACAATACTCCACAGCTATAATCTTCATCACCAATGTTTTGCGCGTCAGGCACTGGCATCACTTTGAACTCCTCTATTCCAAAATCCAAACACATGATTCTCCATGTTTCTCTGGTGTGACTGTTGCCGGTAATGCTATTCCATCCTAACCAATGAACACATCCACCCACATAACATGGAGAATAATCAATATCGAACACCCAATAATAATATACGAAAGGTTTAAGAATCTCATCAACATTAATGTTTTGTGTCACCCTCCATGAAGCTTGTCGCAATGAATAAATCATGACTACAGTTCCATAGAGATGGGTGCGGTTGTGGCGAATTTGTATCACCTTATAATCACCATCCATGTTGTTGGAATCGCAGCCAATTCCATGTACGAAACGGCCGTAACGGGTCGATATTGATGCATTACTAGGAGAATGTTGTAACTTGCTTGAATCTCCTGTACACGGATTCCACAGCCATAAAGACCAATTAGTAGTACAGTCCGCGATGGACACTAAGAATACTCCATGGAGAGAAGCTAAGAGCTGGGTCACAGAAGCGTCATCAATAGGCAACTTGGAGTCATGATGTTGTATTTGAACGAAAGATTCAATTGATGATGATGAAGATTTAGAGGGTTTAGGCCGCCTAGAGTGTAGAACTGGTTACCCGGATAATTTCGAAACATCAATCGTAAATTCTCATCGTCTACAACCGTGCGATGGAGATGAAGTTTCACGAAGTAAGGGTTGGCAATTAGGTTGTACCACAACTTACAAGTGTACTTCACTCGCCGCACACAGTTTGCAGGTAATCGTAAAAGAATGTCCATTAACAGTTGCTCCGGGACTCCAAACCTGCTTCGTCTTCTTCTTCTTCTTCTTCTTCTTCTTCTTCTTCTGGTGGTGGTGTCGTTGTTGTTGATTCCTGTTCTTCATGTTGATGATCATCTTGTGAAAAAACTTACTCCGAATCATCATCATCATCATCATCATCATCTTCTTCTTCTTCTTCTGGTGGACTCGTTGCCTTTGACTCTTCTTCTCCATGTTCGTGATCATCATCTTGTTCAAAAACAAAAGAGTCTGTTGGATGAAACTGACGAATTCTATTTTCTGTCTCCAATATCGGATATCCAACTTAAGTTGTATCGGTTTTTAGACTTCCTAGAACTTCTTATGTGCTGGCTTAGTAAAATTTTGGTAATTATGTTCGCCGTAATTAGAAGAAATTTAGATATAATTCTTTTGAAATTATTTAGATTGCATTTTTCGAGATTTGGATATAATTTTTTTATATAGCTCAAGAATTACAAAGATGCATTTTTATTTATTTTTTAATTATTTATTTATCTTTTTTTTTGTTTGAATGCAATATATATATTTTTTGAAATAACTATTTTCCTTGTTTTCATTTTATAACTTTTCAAAAAAATTATCGATGAAGTCTGTATTTATCACAAATGCTCTTAGCCATAGATCCATCCTTTTAGAAAGCATATGTACATCATTTTTGAAATTGGTCTAGAGAGAAGTTAATTTGTATTTTATTTCAATTTATTTATCTCTTGTATAAATGATCTTATGATATGGAGTCAATTTGTGTCGACACGGCCTTAGTTGGAGGAAGAGTTTGACATAAACGGATTTTGATGAGCAATCACGTTGGTATTCCATTGATACTTTATACTTTAATATTCTAAAAATTCTATATTCAAAAATATTGATAGTTTAAATATTAATAATACAATTACTCAAATTAGTTAAATTTATTCTTTCATTTAATAAGTTTGTCAATACATGTACACTTCCCCAATTCTACTCGAAATTCTATTTATTTTATTTTGTGTCAATTACATCAACATGCATAATTTCATATTATATTTGGACTGATTTAATTGTTAATAATAGAACTTTACACTATAACGTAGGACGTTGTGTTTAACTGCATAGTGATTTTTGCTTGTCTTTATTTATTTAATTTTCACTTACTACTTATTTTAATATTTATTTCAGTTTAAACATCATTCTGTCTCTAGTTCTATTGTGATTGATCTCCAATTGTTAGAGTTTTCATGTTGAACAAAAAATGGAAGGATGATATGATGGTATGGGTTGTTTGGCATTTGAGATAGGATAGGAATGTATTAAATTTTAATCATATCAAATGTTTGGTAGCAATAGTATAACATTAAAATTTATCCTAGGTCCACTTTTTTTATCTTATTCTCATAGAATTACCCAATCCCACCATTTTTTTTGGGATTGAGTAATCCCACCAAATTTTTTTATTTTTTATTTTATTTAATTCTTATTTTTAATTTATTTTTAATTTAATTTTATAACCATCTTGTGTTGTACGAAAAATTGTCGGATTACTCAATCTCAGCAAAAAATATTTTTTTTATTTTTTATTGTTTTACTTTATTTTTAATTTATTTTAATTTATTAATTTATTTATTAATTTATCTTTATTTTATTTTATAATTCTAATGTGTTGAACTAAATATTACATTAATTTATTTTTAATCCTTGTATATTCAATCAAATCCTATCACATTCTATTGTCTAAAAATAATTCAATCTTAACTAGCACACCAAACAGACCCTATGAGTGTGAGATTTTTTAGAAGGCTTAAGCTTCTTTGTCATCTACAAGACGGGTATGTATGTTTTTTTGGTTATAAGAATTACTTGATATTTGATCCTCCCATTTTAGTTGTTCAACCCTTCTGAAGAGGCTACTGCTTTTATCAAGTAGCTAGAGCTATTTCCCGAGAAAGCCAGATCATATTTATTGATTTATTTGAAGATTTAAGTAACAGATTCTCCTGATTTTACATATGAAAAATGATATCAATCTTGTTAATTTTTTTTTATCAGTTCTTATATAGGGAGCCAATCGGACATGGATTAGCTTACCATTTTTGTCTAGGAATTCTTTTTTTTTTTTTTACTTGATTTTGGTTTTAATAAACACAAAGTTTATTAAATACGCGTGGAATAAGTTTTAGAATTTGAAAGTCATGTGATTTGATTCATTTGAATGCTATAGTGCAATTTATGTGAACTATGTGGTTTTTTACTTTGCAATATGAATGCGGAGTGGACTTCCTACTGGCAATATCAATATTATTTATTTGGATGAGTCTCTTTAAACAATTCTTATGAAATACAAAGGATTGCTCCTTGCTCCTACCTTCATATATTTCTTGATGTTGGGTGTAGAATCTTATTTATAAGCAATACCTATCTTTGACAGGAAACAAATCAGAGAGCTTGTCTTTGTCGAATCATGGGATTAAATCAGTATGTAGCCTTATGCTTTTCCTATTAGGTAAACATCAAACTAAACAAAATTAACAATTTGATGCAACTTCTATTTACTTTCATGCATAAACCGAAAAATAAAAAAAAAATAACAAAATATGTTATAATCTACAATATGAACATAGGGAACAAGGATCATAAACTGCGTTTGGAAACTACTTGATCTGTTTTCCTAAGAAATTCTGCTACTTCTAGCAGTAGGCAGTAAGAAAAATCAAACAAAAAAAACAAAAATGGGCGAATCAAGTTGTATCAACTACTTGTGACATGTGAGGGGAACAAGACTTGGTAAGTAAGCCATTGCAGGTCTGCCCAGACTAAAAAACTTGAGCCGTTCACAAGTCCTAGTTTCAGGGTCATACAGATATAGTTCTTTATGCTGCACTAGTAGTAACAACTTTCCATCTTTTGTATAAGATAGAAAACTCCAAAGTGCAAGCCTTCCAATTACATACATCTGGTAATTAGAGACAACGTGTTCTTTACACCATGATTCTCCAACTCCATGCTCTTTCATCAAAAATATCTCCACGCATGGAGGTTTACCATAATAATAATGGTAAACAATGCTAAGGCACCCCCTCAAAACTCCCAATCTTGCCCAGTCAATGCCGAGCTCTTGTGCATCAGGCACCGGCATCAATTTGAACTCTTCAGTCCCAAAATCAAAACACATGATCCTGCACCGTCTTCTGTCATCGTAAGTAAAACAATATCCTAACCAATGAACGCATCCACTCACATAACATGAAGTGCGATAATCACAATTTAGGAAAGGAAAAAGACTAGTCCGATCAACATTGGCTTCTATCACCCTCCATGTGTCTTCTTGCAATGAATAAATCATGACTTCGGGTTTAAGATCACATAGGCAACGAATTCGGACGACCTTATAATCACCACTAGGACTGTTGGAATCGCAGCCAATTCCATACATACATCGCCCTGCGGTTGCAAATATTGACTGGGCACTAGGAGGATTTCGTAACTTGATTACATCTCCAGTGAACGGATTCCACAACCATAGAAACCTAGTCTGGTCCTTGATTGTCAATACTAAAAATACTCCATGGCAGGAAGCTAAGATTGTGGCCTTGGAAGCGCCATCGATCGGCAAATTGGACTGATTATGTTGTACTAGGGCAAAAGATTCAATTGAAGAAGAAGAAGATTTAGAGGATGTAGGGGCCATGGAGTTGAATTTACTCGGACTAGTCTGAATTAATAGGCGTATATCCTCGTCCTCTACAATTTTGCGATTGAGATGAAGTTTCAGAAAGTAAGGATCGGCAATTAGATTGTGCCACAACTTACAAGTGATCTTCACTCGCCACAGAGAATTCACTGGTAATTGTAAAAAAATGTTCATAAGAAGCTCCTCTGGTAGATTACTCCAAACCTGCGTCTTCTTCTTCATCTTCTGGTTCTGTTGCTGTCCTTGCCGCCGGTTCCCGTTTTCCATGTTTATATAATAATAAGAACTTGCTAGTTAAGTTTCCCGGGTCGATTGGAACACTAATTATTAATAAAACTAATTGTCGAAATCCTGCGAGATCTCGAGACTCAAAAAAATAAAATTACAAAAACAGAAAATTAAGATCTACAAAATCTAACGCGGGATCTTTGCCGATTGAATTGGAGCTCTAAGAGAAGATAAAAAGAAATAGAGAAGCTGTTCGCCCAGTTTAGTAGGTTTCGAATGTTGGAAACGCCCAACTCTAGGAGTCCCGCTGTTGCCTGCAACGCCTATAACAGATGGATCGAGCCCTAATAACAAGCAATTCGGCATGCATTGCGCTTTCTCGCTATCCTCCTCTGTCCCTCTGCTTCTTCTTCTATTCATTAAACTCAACTCAAACTCTTACTCAATGTTACAAATTTATTATATTATATTATATAAATCTAACTATTATATTAATTTATTAAATATATTAATTATAATATTTTATTTATAAAATACATATTTTTAAAAAAATATTTATTATTTATATTTATATTAAAAATATATATAATTATTCAAATTTAAATTTAAATATCACTCATTATTATTTTAAATAGTTATTAAATAAATATATTTAAAAATTTTTTAAAAAGTATTTATTTATTTTACAGATTATATAAATTATTTATTTTTAAAAATAATAATTTATTTATATTTATATTATTGAAACTTAAAATTTATTTATTCTATAAATTGTTTTAATTTTTTAAAAATATTATTTAAATTTTGAAAAATATATATTTATTTATTTTAAATATATATATTATTTAACTTAACTTAAAATAATTTTTTATTTTCATTTAAAAAAAAAAAAAAAATCCCACCGAGCCCTCGGTGAATTTCATCTGTTTTAGACGCCCAACAATGAGCACATGACATTGACGGGGGATATTGAATGCCAGTTAGGCACTCAATATCTCCCCGTTCGGAACACCCTTAGGACGATCATAAAAGAGTCAACTCATTTATTAATTGTCTCATGATATATCAATTTGAACATGATCATTTTATTAATCGAGTGATAACATGCAGACTCAAACATGACACCTTTAATAAATAGATAACTTGTTTGTAATGATTTAGTAGATTCTATAATAAACTAATTAAAAATATGGTTTCACCAAAACTTAAACTGAAAACCTTTGAATTATAACTCTTAAATTTTAACTAACTGAGCTACTCTTTTAATATTAATATATGCATTGTACTTGTTTTTTAAAGATTTGAGATATCAAATTATTTTTTATAATTTTTATTTGGGTGTGATATTTTTATTAAAAATAAAAAATAATATTAAAGATTTGATATATCAAGCTACTCTTTTAGTATTTATATAAGCATTACTTTTTCAATATTTCTTTTAAGATTTGAGATATAAAATTATTTTTTTATATATTTATTTACGGGTAGTATTTTTTTTGTTCAATAAATAAATTAATGTTAAAAAAATTGTCTTTGTGCTTTTATTAGAAATAATATAATATTTTAGGTTAAGACAAAAAAATATATAATAATTCTAAAATAAAAAAATAATGTTAAAAAATTAAATTTAGTGTTTTTTGGAGATTTTCTTTAAAGGTTTGAGAAATCAACTTATTTTATATTTTTATTTGAGTGTAATATTTTTTGTTAAAGACATAGAGTTTATTTTTAAAGATGTGTAATATTTTCTTCCAATTTATAGTATAATCATTTTTCTTAAAAAAATATCTAAAATAATATATGCTTAATTTTTAAATTATTTAAAAAATTAATTGAATATAAATTCATAAATAATTTATAAAACATTAAATAAAAATATTTTTAAAAATTAAAATTATTCTTAATGTATTGCATAATAAATTAATCTTAGATGAACTTATTTATAACTTATTTTTAATTATTAAACATATTATTTTGAATTTATCAAGTTGACCTATTTATGACTCATATTTGATTATGTTTAATCATGTTTAAACTCATTTATACTAAATTCAAATTCGTTAATTTCCTTTCGTGTTTAACTTCCTATCATTTTTGAGTTAGACCTCTGCTTTAAGACTTCTCTTTATCTCTCTCTCTCTTGTTTTGTTAAAAAAAAAAAAA
>JAJIYU010009621.1:0-16889 GCA_030144865.1 Tinospora cordifolia | reverse complement strand
ACGTTAGTGTTAAAGAAAATTCAATCACCATTAGTATTCCCTGAGGACGATACCCGGACTTTCCGGATATTACTACAAGCGATCTCGTATACTTGCGGGTTCGCTAACAGGGGTGTTACATCTAGTGTCATCATGGGTGGTGCCGACCCAAGGCGAGTCTTAATGCTATTTTGGCAGTAGTAAAATGAGACTGATAGTCGAGTTGAGACTTTACTTCTAAGATAGGATCATAAATAGGTAATTAGCTTGTGGGCATTACTTTCAATATTTTGGGCCTAATGGAGGATACCAAAGGAAGGTCCCTTCAGTCATGATGTCAACTCAAAACAATTGAACTCTTGAATCACATAATACTTGATAAGTGTTTGCATGTTTTGTATTTTGACTCTAATAATGCTTGAAATGTATTGCGTATGATCCACTGGGTCTTTGAGCTCACCCCACTTACTCTTTTTTAGGTAACCATTGAAGATACTTGTACTGACAAGTAATGTGAAAAAAATCATTAATAATATGCCTCTGTAACACCCCAATTTTTGGTCCTTCATTTTGGTCACATTTGTCACGCATGGAGAGATGCACTATTAAATGTTGGCACAAATATCATCTGTTGAGAACCGGGACGTTACTTTTCTCACATTCAATTCATCATTAAATAATAACTGGACATACTAGAACTCATATACATAAATAATCAAACTCTTGGACTAACCAAGGAGTAATACATGGAAGCATGCAACGATCATCAATAGTTAAATCATTAACTTCTACAGTTGAAATTTAAATAAAAGTGGAACAAGTTTCCAACTGAAATATCCGAACATAGCCTATGTGGCTGAAATTTTAAACTATAAAGACAATTAATAACTTAAAACTAGTGTGAAGGGCCATACACCCAAGCTAAACTAACTACTAAACGAAAAGAACTATGATAATAACCTCAATAGTGAGGTTTGCAGCTCCTATAGTACTCTATTGTCCTATCAACACGAACCACCTCAAGGGTCACCTGAAATGAAGACGTGGGGTGAGCTCAAGAGCCTAGTAGCTCATACACAATACACAATACATTAATAACATTATTGAAATTAAACACTGAACATGCAAACACTCATTATTCATTAGGCATTTTAAACATTTAGTTATCAATAGTCGTTAATTTGACCGAAGGGTCTAACCTTGGTATTCGTTCATCATCATCATGTCGAAAAAGACGAGAAAAATGCACTATATGCCAGATTCCAATGGGATAGGGGCACACCCATCACCCATCCTGGGAAATAGGGTCACACGCATAGTTCTATCATCGGGAACCAGGAACAAACCCATTGTTCCTTATCACGAGAACACCTACAGTGATCCCCCATCGACCACTACGACAGTACATGGTTCAACTTTAAATTTATCTTTGCTTGTGTATTAACAATATCTCATAACAAGCATAGTTATCACTTATAATGCATCATTGCACGATAGAGTATTCATGCTGATTATTTCCTCAAACATAAATAAGGCAACAATCATTTCATAGAAGCATAAAAACATGTAAATTCAAACATGGACATGTAACTTATGTTAGTCTAACATTCATATGTTCATGTCATTGTAACACCCCAACCCCCACATTTATTGAGCATTGAACATAACCACCATTCTTTGACAGTGGACTTAACCATTTGGCGAGTTGGGCCGGTGTTACTTTACAAGTGACACACACCTGACTTTCTATTTTTTAATACCTCATGCCTTAAAGTAAATTCAAGAATACAATTTTTCATTCAATAAAATCAAGGCAATTAAAGATAAATAAAAATTCAACTTCTTTATTCATAAAAAAGAAAGTACATAACTTTCTAATGTAAACTATTACATTGTTGATCAAAAGAAATTCATAACCTTTAAAATAAAAATTAAATTTTAGCAGAAGACTTATTCAAAATTGGGCAATATGCCCTTACATTAAAAGGAATCTTTTGAAAAAAATAGGAACTTGGTAAAATAGAAACTATCCAAATTCCATGGTGTTTATTATTTAATTTCCTAAAAAAGGAGAGGAAGGGGTGAACACAAAGCTCAGTGGATCTTTTTCAAACAACCATTTTTCAAATTCAAACCAATAACACATTCATATTTCAAACACTTGTATACATTAGGTATTTCACGCATCCTTTTGTTTAAAGTTGAGATTTTAGACCAAAAGGGTTTTTGAAGCCCTTGACGTTCTTAACAAAGTACCTCCTTGGAGTGAAATATAGCTTTTCTTAGCCAATTTCATTGGACTTTTCGACTTAAGGGAACTTACCCACCAACCAAGTACTTTGGTCTTAAAACCATATGAACTAATCATATGAAAAGAACATCCATAGCAACCTATATGTTTGTTATGATGGTACGTGGTTATTTTCACCATCTTCTTTTGTTAAAGCTTGAATCATCAATTAAACTTCAGAATATGAAACTAAGATCAATAAAGTAACAATCTGAAAATCAAATCATGAAACAACCATAATCATGCATCATTCTTTGAAATAAAGCCTCAGCATGATACTAAACATGACATGAATATTATGAATGCATAAATTCGAATAAGGATCAAATCTGAAACTGAAATATATTTAGAATTCTAGAACTGAAATTATTTTGATTTCAAAAGCCAAACAAACAATGAACATGCTAGTAATTCGAATAAGAAAAAGAGGTGTTAGAGAAATCACTTCCACCTTAAAAGTAAATCTTTTTTGCACACTTCTGAAATCCAACAAAGTTCTGTTACTCTAAGCTTCTAAACACTCAAAAACTCTCGAGATCACTCAAGAACAGTTTAAGATTATTCAAGAACTGAGGAGATTGCTAAGAAGAAGGTCAGAGAGAATCAAGAGGGACTAGTATACTCTTGATTTGGGATGAAAAGAGCACTAGGGTCCTTTATATAGAGTTTAGGGGAGTGGAATTTAGTAACTTTGGGTGGCAAGTCCAAAGGCAACTTTTTAATTTTCTCTTGCATATAAATTAGCAAGATCAAGTATTTAGAATTTATTATTATTATTATTATTATTATTATTATTATTATTATTATTTTAGCTTGATCAAGATCAAAATCAATTTTCTCTTGATTTTTTATTTTGGTTTTCTTTTCGAGCAGTGTGCCACCAAATTTTTATTTTTATTTTTTTTTCGTACCGTGCGCCACATTTTTTTATTTTATTATTTTTTTGAAAGCAATCCATATATATATTTTGGGCGGTGTGCCCATATTTTGTTTTGCTTTTTTTTTGCTCACTATATTTTACTAATATAAACCATATCTATACACATATTTAATTGCTAATTTTTGCAATCCATATATTGCTAATTTTTTTCAACCTATATATAATATAAACTTGCTAATACTTCTATATTTTTATTTTGAGATTTTCTTTATTTTTAGTTACTGAATTTCTTATTATTTATATTATTCAAATTTTCTAAGAATTTTTTAATTTCTAATTTATATTTCTATTCTATTTCAATTGTACAATTAAATTATAAATTATATATATTTTGTTTCCATTTTTTGTGATGTATTAAATTCAAATCAACTAGCTAATTAGATAATTTATTTAAATAACTAATTAATAATATTTTTCACTTTTACTTTTGTAACCCATAAATATATAACTTGCTAATCAGGGTTTATTAATTAATTTAACTAATAAAATTTTCATTTCTATTGTCTTTAATATATATATATTTTCAATTAAGCTATACAATAAATTACGCCTAAGTTTTTACATAATATATTTTAATATATGAATTATACTTACTAATTATTTGATGTATTAAATAAACTTACTAGTTTTCTTGCATTTAATAATATTGTTTAATTTATTAAATAAATTTATTAATTATTTAATGTACTAAATAATCTTACTAATCTTTCTCTAATAAATTTAATAAACCTCATATAATAAACCTTGGAATAAGATTTCTTATTTTCATCTTATATTTTTACACTATTATTTTTTTATTTTATTTTTCAATTAGGCTACACATTAAAATTATGCCTAGATTTTGTATTAAATATTTTTTAAATTATTTTTTTATTTTTTTAGAGACCTACTTAAATGTTAATTTTTATAATTAACTCTACTTATTTGACATTTTTATTTGAATATCAAATTAAGACTTTATTTGCCTATTTTATTTTATACCTATTGCTATTTTTCTTGCCAACTTTCTATTTCTTGTCTGACTATGTAAATAAACCAATTTTCTTGAAATTAGTACATAATAAGTTTTTTAATAAGGTTTCTTATTTTTATTTCTCGTATATATTTCTATACCTCAATATTTAAGATATTTCATATTATTTTTCATTTTTGGGTAACTTTTTCTATATCAAAATATGTATGATTTTTGTACTAAAATTCTTATTTTATTATATCTCCATAACATATTATTTTTCATTTGCCAACTCATAATTTACACCCAAATTTTTTTTTTAAATCTTCAAAATTAATTCATTTAACTTATTTCATTTAATTTCATTAAACTTATTTATTTTTAATTATTTGACAAAATATAGGGGTATTACAGTCATACAAAAATTATTTAATCAACATCTTACATGCTTCTAGGCATTCAAACGATGTGGACATCTCATATTCAGTATTAAAATTCAAATATTACTAGCGAATAAGGTAATCACTTCCATCTTGATATTTCTTTCCTTTGCGCCTTTGCTCCTCACCACACTATTTTAGATCTTTAACCTATAAGATTTAAAATAGTAAGATAATGTGAGCCTAAAATAGTCATAACATGTTCAAAGTTATGGATTTATGTCTTTTACCTAGGTATTTTATGGTGCGCACAAGGTTGGAACGAAAAATGAAAGAAAATGGGGTGCACGTCAAGTTACTGCGGTAATGCGAAGAACATCGGGTTACCAAGGTAAGACTTCGCATTACCGCAATTGCCAGAATCAACGAAATGTGTTACTGTGGTTAGTTACCACGATAACCAAAGGGAGTTGGGTATGCAATGCTTTTGTATGTATTGTTTCGCTCATGCTTTTCCAATATGTTTAACACTCAAATACATGCACATTAAACTTAAAACATACATCAAACTAAAAGAAGTCTTTATACCTTAGGGCTCTTCACATATTAATCAAAATAAGGTTTTGCAACCTTCAAATCACTTATGCTTCAAAAAAAAAATGTGTTTACACTTAGGAAAATGATTTACAATGCTAAGAACTCAAGATTTCAAGTGGGTTTCGTGATTACCTGAGTACAAGATGTTTGGAACAACACCTATATGGATCTTCTTAGTAGAGCTTGTTCTTCATAGATCTAAGCTCACAAACCAGTAAGAAGGGTTTGAATGAATAGAAATCAATGTAAAATGGTAAGGAAGGGAAGAAAATTCGATTATTAGCGGCTAACATCAGTTTTTGGGAGTTGGTGTACGACTGTAAGGTTACAATGACAATTAGGATTTTTCGGTGCACTATTCATACATATATAGTTCATGTATTACCGTAGCAACTCGAAGGATTACCACAGTAACCAGAACCCTACTTTTCTATGTTTTAGTTCAATTACCGCGGTAACCAGTGGACGGTTACTATGTAGAATTCCGTACTTTGCTCTAGTTTGATGATTTTTTTGTACATTGATTAAACATCTCTTAAACCATGTTTTCATAAGTTTTCGAAGGTCTATTGGCCTTAAATTATTTTTATTTAAATTTACCAAAATGTTTATAAAATTTTTGGGTTATTACAGCCTCTTACTGAAGGACGCTGTAGGAAATGAATTTTATCTTCTATTTTCCTGTTGTAAGGCATGTGACCTACCATGTTTATAACTCTGTTTATCAGTTGAGGGTCGGCAATTGGGCTAGATATTAGTTGTTGAAAGTTGGCCACAGGGCCCACAAATTTGTTTTCAACTTTGATATTAAATTAAAGTCTTTCTCAAGTTATTATATGATCCCAAGGTTATTGTTAATCTGTTTCTAAGCCAGTTTATTTATGGCCTAGTGCAACCATGAGATGAGATGATTGATGCAAGAAATAGTAATATTCTGGTTCTCAAATAGAAAGTAGGAGTGACTACATACAAATGTAATTATGTCTCAAGCTGCGAGACAAATACGTCGTCTATGATGAATGTTAAAGGTTTGGAAGCCAAGGTGTTATAGTAACATCCACTTAAGATAATCACCTAGAGTGTTTTCATATGAAATTATGAATTTTTAAATATCAAAAGAAAGTTTTCAAAAGCAAAGGCAAGCATGTTTTTCATAAGTTTCCACAATAAAAGAAAGTATCAATTTTTGAGAAAAATGAAATAGCCAAGGTTTTAAAGTAACAAAATCTGATTTTGAAAATGTTAAGAAAGGGAGAAGGGATGTTATAGCAGTGGTATTAGAACTCTACAATTAGATACTTTAAGTGCAGCAATTGACTCTAATACAACAGTTGTATCATAGCATAGGCTTTAGATCTACTGGAAAGACCAAAACATCTAACTCTAGTACAATAGTGGTATTAAAGCATCGAGCTACAAATCCACTTGGGTAGACATTGGATTTTTTCATTAGTAAGAATATACCTTAGAGAAGGGATGAAATGTAATCACCCTAAGTCTTATAATGTGTCCACGTCAACATGAATTTTTGAAAATTCAAAATAAATATAAAAATGATTGGAAACTTGTTTTTAACGATCATTGTATGATATTTAATCAAGATAAAATTTATTAGAACATTCGGATAGCTAGAAACGTGCGAAAAAGAGCGTGAAAAAACAAGTCATCATTCTGCCGACTGTGGTCCATCTGATGCCGACCGCGGTCCATGATGTGAAAAATCCATGAAAAGTGCAAAACAACACTGTGGACCGCAGTCCTTATGGGAAGACCGCGGTCATTAGTGGAAAATGCAGAAACGAGAAAACTAGGTCACATTGGTGACCGCGGTCCGTAAAGTGCCGATTGCGGTCCATAAAGAGATGACCGAAGTCCATAAAGTGAAGACCGAGGTCCATGAAGAGAAATCTGTCCGATGACCGAGGTCTGTCTGACGACGACCGCGGTCCGTGTGCGAGCTATATATATGTTTGAAGCTCAGATTTGCTCATTTTGCACTAAAACTGCTTGGGATTTGGAGGAGACGACGGGAGAGCGACTTGAAGGTAAGTTTTGATTTCTTTGAGTTTTTTTTTAAGATATTGATATCATCTAGAGTAGCTATTGATGGTTGGTGAATCAAGTGATGGAAGATTCGTTTATGAACCTTGTGTTGAGGATTTAATGGCTAAAAATCAAGCCAAATTTGATGAATTGTCGTTCTTTTCCTTGTATGTGTGTTTGGACACCAAAATGGATGATTTATCATGGTTATTTGGTTGTGGAAATGAAGGAGTTGATTTCATTGAAAGGGAATCCCGTTTTTAAGGCTTGATCAAGGGGTTTTGATGAATAAACAATGTGAACAACTATTCTTTAGTTGGTTTATGTGTTTAAATCATTGTTGGGTGTCCAATACACTAGATTTAAGTGTTAAACTGGATTAGGAATCACAAGTATGGTGTACACATGTGAAATCCCACTATTTAGTGAGAAATTGTGTTTAGACCGTAGTCCACACCGTACTGAGCACAGTCAATGGACTTGAATGTCGTTTTCGAGTGTTTTAGGTACACTTTAAAGCACTGAGTGATAATAGACCCTTAGGGTCGAGTTAGATGTGCATTATAGGCCCAAAATAATGTATCATTACCATCTAATGATGTAGATTGACGATATTGGACTGTTGTGCGAGGAGCGACGACCCAGCGATATTCCGGCATCTACAGGTGGGGTTGATTATCTCTTCCTCACTCTTTAGTATTATGCGGACGTAGGATACGAAATATGATCTATGTTTAAATTCTTGTACTTAGTATCATGCTAGGAATGTATGCCTTGGGTGGAATGATTGACATGATATCTTGATGACCGGTTACTCGCTTTCTAGTACTAGGATATTATGATCAGTTTTGTGTTTATTTGTTTTCTTTGCTTAGGTTAGCATCTTGAATAAGCATGTTTGTATGCTATGTGGAATGAAAACCATGATTGTGAAACTAAAGAACATTAAAGGTTTATTAAGAACTTCACGTGCCGGGGCGATGGACGGGCACTGGTGGCACATCGCGTTGAGGTTCTCCGGATGTCCCGAGACGTCGTCGTGGGTATCCCCAACGAGGCCAAACTGCAAGCGGCCGTATGAGACCCTCAAATTTGGAAAGTCATGAGGATTTTTCCCTTGGTTTCAGTATCTTCTTGGGTCCTTGTCTCAGAGGTAGACTTCTGTGTTATAAAGATGTCGTGCCTGATTGTGTTCAGGACCACAACTGGGATACCGAGAGTGGTTTACTCTTTCGGTTAATTCCTGATATCAGATGGTAAATTCCTGATATTAGAGTACAACAGATAAACTGACCAAGTGTTTGAAACACCCCTAATGATTTGAAACTGTTTGCATGTTTAGTATACTCGTTTGTATAATGCTATGGATGTGTAGGGGGGATCCACTGGGCTTTCGAGCTTACCCCATTTTTATTTTACAGGTACTCATGAGCCCAACGCTCAGTGAGGATGCAGACCAGAGACTGGAGGACGTAGAAAGAGAGAGTGTGATATTTTTGTTTAAACCGTCTCTCTGTTTTTGTACAGTTTTTACGATGTATGTTTGAACTTGGGCCAGAGGGCCATGTATCATATTTTTGTATATGTATATACAGGATTGTTTTTACCATCTTAAACATTGTTTTTATCCTGATTGATAAACTGATGATTTTCAGATATGGTATGTTAAACAGTGTTCAATGATTTAGAAAGATTTGATCCGAAAAGTGCTTCCGCTACTATTATCTTGATTTCCAGTATAAATATGATTTTGAACATCTGGTGAATTTGATTTGAAACCAATAGCTTAGTGAAGCATGATTAAAATGATTGTTTGAAATTAAAGAAATGATTTAAACCTCGTGTATAGAGGTAGAAAGATAGATGATGATATCTGTCGCACGCTCGGGGCCTCGGCGGACCACGCGCCGAGCTTGGAGCAGCGCGACGCCCGACGACGGGGCCTCAGATGGATAGACATGACGTCTGGTCTGAGGGTCGGGGTTTGACAGAGTTTTTGGTATCAAAGCTCAGTGTTCGACAACACTGGGCATGACTGGATTTTTCCTGGCCGAGTAATGCCAGATGAAACTGTTTTTATAACAATGTTATTGAAATGAAAAGAAAATTTCACTAGATTTGATTTTCGCTGTAAATGATTTCGATCTGAATTGTTTATGAAAAGAGAGTTAATAAAAGAAATTCACTTGTAACTATGTGGCTAGAAGTCTAGAAAAGATTTAGGTGATGTCAGGTGCTCAAGTGACCATTCGAAGACGAATTTGAGTACGGGTAGTAGCCCTGTAGATGGAGTTCTACTCCCTGCGAGAGATGCGCTTCCATTGGATAGTAGCCCTGTAGGTGGAGGCTTTACTCCCTACGAGTGATGCGCTTTCCTTTGGTAGTAGCCTTGTAGGCTGAGTTTTACTCTCTGCGAGTGTTGCGCTACTTTGGAAAGAATCCGGGGAAACTTGAGACCGAGGGCGTCACATAGAAGTGAGAGTGAGTCAGATTGGTGACTCAACCGTCGAGTCAACAATCCAAGTCTTGTAACCCTAGGTTTAGGGAAGACCGGGTGATGTCTTGAATATAGTGGATCTCAATAAAAGCTTTTAGGACATGAGTTAGAGACTTATAACGTGAAAACGAACACTTGTTTTGGTCATGACTCAATTCAGGAGGATCTTGTATCCTTTGGGGGTATGGAGGAGTCCTGGACTCAAAGAATGACAGACCATATATGGTGAGTAATCGATTCTTGGGCATAACATGTACGCACTATATTCTACTGGTATGGGACGGTCGCGTATGGTGGGTCTTGCGTCTGCTTTAAGGAGTGAGACACTTGTGAAATTGTAATGGGCGATGAACGGACTCTTTGGAGGAACTTGCACGCACTGTATTCTACTGGTATGGGACGGTCGCGTACGGTGGGTCTTGCATCATCCTTAGAGACCAGGATTTGCCATAAATATATGATAGCCGTAATGGAACAGGGATTCCATTATGCCAACGTGCATTGTTTGATTGATTGTTGGGTGTTTGCTTTGGATATATGTGATATCATTATTTTGATTATTGACACACAAATTCCTATACCCAGAACTGAATAAAATGTTGTCGACTTAGAAGCATAAAACCCTAGGCCATTGAAACATATCGAGAACCTAGAGACATGAACTTAGAGTCACAGTAGCACAATGAACACGAAGGGTATAGGCGAGTTGAAATGAATAACTATTATCACAAGTTATGGTATCTAGCTTAAAGTTGAAAGGCAACTATATTCATTTAAATTATTGAATTGTCTGCTAAATTATGATTACACTGTTGGATACTGAAAGTGTGCTTTTGACTTGAAGATAATGCCGAGAGCTAGAGGACGAGGCAGACTCCGTAGGGGTAGGTCCAGGGGAGAGGCTACGGAGGAGCTAGTACAGACAGAGGAGGATGTTACCGAGGCGGTGGTGCCAGCTACCATTACAATATCCCCAGAGGCTCTCGCAGATATGATACAGAGAGCGGTAGATAGGGCAGTGGACAGGGCCATGACGAGCCTGTACCCGACAGAGTCTTCTCAGCCTCCCATACGGCCTCCAGTACCTGCACAGACATCTACGCCAGCCTCTGTACCTGATGAGGCAGCGATTCTAGTGACAATACCCCTTGAGAGTCCAGCACAGACGGCCAGTAAGTCTGTCGGTTATGATAAAGAGCAGAAGGACCTAGCTATAGAGTTTCAGAAGCTACGTCTTAGCCAGTTTGAGGGACAGGCAGATCCTATTGCAGCAGATAGATGGTTCATAGAAATGGATAAGCATTTGACACTGCTAGGAGTGACTGGACCGAGGAGAGTAGCTTTGGCAGTACATCAGATGGTGGGACCAGCCTACCACTGGTGGAAGATGATAGTGGCAGATTCGACCATTGATGAGACAGTGATGACCTGGGATGAGTTCCTGACACTGTTTTATGATACTTTCTTCTCGTCAGCACGGAGGTCCCAGATGCGATCAGATTTTATTAGACTGACGCAGAGGACATTGACTGTGACGGAGTATGAGCACAGGTTCACAAAGCTATCGAGATTTTGCCCAGAGATGGTAGTTGATGAGCTACTGAAGACGGAGAAGTTTATTGAGGGTTTGAGGATGGAGATTAGGAGGATGATCATGCCTCTGAGACTGACTACTTTTAGAGAGGCGGTTGTGAGGGCCCAGCATGTAGAGAGAGACATAGAGTTTGGGCAGTCGCTCAAGAGTAGACAAAAGAAATCGTATTCAGGTCAGACATCTGGAGCCCTGCAGTAGAGGAGAGACCGACGACGACCACCTAGAGCACCTATTGTTAGTGGTCAGGCCCAGACTTCAGGGCAACAGCAACGGACCAGATCAGGTCAGATGAGCACCGAGCAAAGGGAGCAGGTTAGGAAGTTAGGACTATGCTTCTCGTGTGGCCAGCAGGGACATATGATTAGAGATTGCCCTACCAGAGCTCCAGCACCAATACAACATCAGTCAGGGCAGGGACAGAGTAGTCAGCTGCAGCAGAGGCAGACACGGTCCCAGACGAAACAGAGAGAGTAGGCCAGACTGTATGCAACAGAGGCCCAGATAGTCCCGACTCCTGCGATTTATGGTATGTTTTTGTTGTTTGGCGTTGCTGTGCATGTCTTGTTTGATTCTGGTGCCACGCTGTCCTTTATTTCAGAAGATTTGGTGAGTAAATTGAGACTTGTCACGGGCCCATTGGCAATACCTTTGGATGTTGCCACGCCGATAGGTGAGACAGTGAGCTCAGGGAACTATTGTGAAGTTGAGTTCAGATTTGGAGACCAGCTGATTCTCGTTGAACTCTACTTACTTTATTTCAGTGGCTATGACGTGATATTGGGAATGGATTGGTTGACCCAATATCAGGCGCAAATTGATTGCCAGAAGAGGAGAGTCACTATACAGTTGCCATCAAGAGCGACGTTAAGGATCGATGGGGATATTCGGAGACTACCTAGGAGTCCTACACTGGCTTTGTTGTATGCCATTCAGCAGAAGGGTGACTTCAGGCAGCTAGTAGATGAGGATGCAGAGGGGACCACAGATATTCACAGTATTCTTGTGATACAGGAGTACATAGATATATTCCCAGAGGATCTACCTGGACTTCCACCTCATAGACAGGTAGAGTTTAAGATTGAGTTGCATCCCGGCACTAATCCCATCGCTATTCCACCATATAGGATGGCACCTGTGGAGTTGATAGAGTTGAAGACTCAGTTGGACGAGCTCATGGCAAAGGGATTCATTAGACAGAGTGAGTCGCCATGGGGAGCTCCAGTCCTATTTGTGAGGAAGAAAGACGGTTCCATGAGGCACAGTACTTCTCCAAGATAGATTTGAGGTCAGGGTATCATCAGTTGAGGATCCGGGAGTCTGATATACATAAGACAGCCTTCAGGACACGGTATGGCCACTATGAGTTCACGGTCATGCCATTTGGTTTGACAAATGCTCCAGCCGCGTTCATGGATCTGATGAACAAAATTTTCAGTCATTTTCTTGACCAGTTTGTCGTAGTATTTGTCGATGACATTCTGGTATATTCCCGATCAGAGACTGAGCACATACAACACTTGCGGATTGTTATGGAAACATTGAGGCAGAATAAATTATATGCCAAGTTTAGCAAGTGTGATTTTTGGATGAAGGAGGTCAAGTTTCTTGGCCATGTGGTCTCAGCACAGGGAATAGCAGTAGACCCGGAGAAGGTGCGAGCAGTATCCAATTGGCAGCAACCCACTACAGTGACATAGATCAGGAGTTTTCTTGGGTTGACTGGATACTACCGCAGGTTTATTAAAGATTTCTTGAAATTGGCGGGTCCAATGACTAAGCTAACTAGAAAGGACGAGAAATTCATTTGGAGCGAGCAGTGTGAGCAGTCCTTTCAGGAGCTTAAGCAGAGGTTGACTACAGCACCGATACTCATCACACCTACCCCTGGTGTGAGGTATATTGTGTGCACTGATGCATCCCTTAGTGGATTGGGTGCAATACTGATGCAGCAAGAACAGCCAGTGGCTTATGCATCATGGCAGCTGAAGCTACATGAGCTGAATTATCCTACGCACGATCTGGAGCTTGCAGCGATCGTGTTTGCGCTGAAGATATGGAGGCACTATCTATATGGTGAGAGTTTTGATCTCTACTCATACCATAAGAGCCTCAGGTACATATACACTCAAAAAGAACTGAACCTTCGGTAGAGAAGGTGGATTGAGTTCCTTAGTGACTATGATTTTCAGCTGCACTACCATCCCAACAGGTTGAATGTAGTTGCCAATGCTCTTAGTAAGAAGTTGAGCAGGAGGGATGAAGTGGGTCAGATGTACCAGTTGATTAGTGACTATAATCTGGGTGTAGCTATAAATGATACACAAGCATATCTGTATGCAGTGACTTGCCAACAAGACATCTTACGCCAGATCAGAGATGAGCAGAAATCCGATGTATGGATTACAGGACTGATAGAGGACGTCAAGGAGCGCAAGCACACTGATTTTCGCCTTAACACAAAGGGTGCATTGAGATTAGGGAACCGACTATGTGTTTCCAGTTTTGGACAGGCCAAAGGAACCCTAATGGATGAGGCACACTTGAGTAAGTACATTATGAATCCAGGGGGCGACAAGATGTACCAAAACTTGAAGAAAACCTTCTGGTGGAGAGGCATGAAGAGGGACATTGCCAGATATGTCTCCCGGTGTTTGACTTGTCAGCAAGTCAAGGCTGAGCACAGGAAACCATCGGGCTTATTACAGCCACTTCCGATTCTTGAATGGAAGTGGGACAGTATAGCGATGGATTTTGTTAGCGGCTTGCCGAGAAGTCATAATGGGGAAGACACTGTTTGGATCATAGTAGACCGATTGACTAAGGTGGCACATTTTCTACCTATTCGGTCTACTGATGTAGTGAGTAAGCTGGGAGAGCTTTATGTGCGAGAGATTGTGCGATTGCATGGTGTTCCTAGTACCATAGTGTCAGATAGAGACTCCAGATTCACGTCTCAGTTATGCTAGAGTCTACAGAAGGAATTGGGTAGCAGATTGACCATGAACACAACCTTTCATCCACAGACGGATGGACAGTTAGAGAGGGTCATACAAATATTGGAGGATATGCTGAGAGCATGTTCACTAGACTTCAGAAGAAATTGGAGTAAGCATCTGCATCTTGCCGAGTTCTCATATAATAATAGTTATCAGGCAAGCATCAAGATGGCTCCATATGAGGCACTGTACGACAGACCTTGTAGATCACCATTCTGTTGGGTAGAGTTTGAAGACCAAGTACTCACTAGACCCGAGTTGATTGAGGAAATGAACCAACAAGTGAAGCAAATCCAGAAGAGACTAGCTATAGCACAGTGTAGACAGAAGAGCTTTGCTAACAGGAGGAGAAGACCTCTATGAGCTGAATTTGCCGAATAGATTGTCCTCGGTACATAATGTGTTCCATGTTTCGATGCTCCGGAAGTACGAACCAGACCCATCTCATGTTTTGCATCTGGACAAGATCGTACTTCGATATGATGCTACTTACAAAGAGCCAGCAGTGCAGATCCTTGATCATAAAGTGCAGAGTCTGAGGACTAAGGACATTCCTTTAGTCAAAGTCCTGTGGAGGCATCATAACCTGGAGGAAGCGACCTGGGAGCTTGAGAGTGAGATGCAGAAGAAATACCCAGATCTCTTCGCCAGGACAGATTGATTGGACACATTGCTCATGTACTTTCCATCTAAATTTCGAGGACAAAATTTCTTTTAAGGGGGGTAGATTGTAATCACCCTAAGTCTTATAATGTGTCCACGTCAACATGAATTTTTGAAAATTCAAAATAAATATAAAAATGATTGGAAACTTGTTTTTAACGATCATTGTATGATATTTAATCAAGATAAAATTTATTAGAACATTCGGATAGCTAGAAACGTGTGAAAAAGAGTGTGAAAAAACAAGGCATCATTCTGCCGACCATGGTCTGTCTGATGTCGACCGCGGTCCGTCATGTGAAAAATCCATGAAAAGTGCAAAACAACACTGTGGACCGCGGTCCTTATGGGAAAACCGCGGTCATCAGTGGAAAATGCAGAAACGAGAAAACTAGGTCACATTGGTGACCGCGGTCCATAAAGTGCCGACCGCAGTCCATAAAGGGATGACCGAGGTCCATAAAGTGAAGACCGAGGTCCATGAAGAGAAATCTGTCCGATAACCGAGGTCCTTCTGACGACGACTGCGGTCCGTGTGCGAGCTATATATATGTTTCAAGCTCAGATTTGCTCATTTTGCACTGAAACTACTTGGGATTCAAAGAAGACGACGGGAGAGCGACTTGAAGGTAAGTTTTGATTTCTTTTGAGTTTTTATTTAAGATATTGATATCATCTAGAGTAGCTATTGATGGTTGGTGAATCAAGTGATGGAAGATCCGTTTATGAACCTTGTGTTGAGGATTTAATGGCTAAAAATCAAGCCAAATTTGATGAACTGTCGTTCTTTTCCTTGTATGTGTGTTTGGACACCAAAATGGATGATTTATCATGGTTATTTGGTTGTGGAAATGAAGGAGTTGATTTCATTGAAAGGGAATCCCGTTTTTAAGGCTTGATCAAGGGGTTTTGATGAATAAACAATGTGAACAACCATTCTTTAGTTGGTTTATGTGTTTAAATGATTGTTGGGTGTCCAATACACTAGATTTAAGTGTTAAACTGGATTAAGAATCACAAGTATGGTGTACACACGTGAAATCACATTATTTAGTGAGAAATCGTGTGTAGACCGTGGTCCACACCGTACTGAGCATAGTCAATGGACTTGGATGTCGTTTTCGAGTGTTTTGGGTACACTTTAAAGCACTGAGTGATAATAGACCCTTAGGGTCGAGTTAGATGTGCATTATAGGCCAAAAATAATGTATCATTACCATCTAATGATGTAGATTGATGATATTGGACTGTTGTGCGAGGAGCAACGACCCAACGATATTCTGACACCTACAGGTGGGGTTGATTATCTCTTCCTCACTCTTTAGTATTATGCGGACGTAGGATACGAAATATGATCTATGTTTAAATTCCTGTACTTAGTGTCATGCTAGGAATGTATGCCTTGGGTGGAATGATTGACATGATATCCTGATGACCGGTTACTCGCTTTCTAGTACTAGGATATTATGATCAGTTTGGTGTTTATTTGTTTTCTTTGCTTAGGTTAGCATCTTGAATAAGCATGTTTGTATGCTGTGTGGAATGAAAATCATAATTGTGAAACTAAAGAACATTAAAGGTTTATTAAGAACTCCACGTGCCAGGGCGATGGACGGGCACTGGTAGCACATCGCGTTGAGGTTCTCCGAATGTCCCAGGACGTCATCATGGGTATCCCTAACGAGGCCAAACTGCGAGCGGCCGTATGAGACCCTCGAATTTGGAAAGTCATGAGGATTTTTCCCTTGGTTTCAGTATCTTCTTGGGTCGTAGTCTCAGAGGTAGACTTCTGTGTTATAAAGATGTTGTGCCTGATTGTGTTCAGAGCCACAACTGGGATATCGAGAGTGGTTCACTCTTTCGGTTAATTCCTGATATCAGATGGTAAATTCCTGATATTAGAGCGCAACGGATAAACTGACTAAGTGTTTGAAACGCCCCTAATGATTTGAAACTGT
>JAJIYU010009620.1:0-16818 GCA_030144865.1 Tinospora cordifolia | reverse complement strand
AACACATATTGTGTTTGCTCATTAAGAAGTAGTTGTGACCTCAATAAGGAGTTTCGAGGTGTCTTTGCTAAGGAAAGTTGTCCTCATAAACAATAAGCTAATCTATGCTTAGTTTGACATTAGACTCATTTAATGTTATTTCTTGAAAGCGATACTTGAATTTTTTTTAGGTGTTAATTTGCAAGAACAAGTAGATTTTTAGTTGAAAACTGCCACCGGCCTAGCTTCTTCTAACCATTGACCATTGGTGCACCTTACATGGCAATCTATGAGCCACGTGACAAGTTATTTTGCTATGCAAGGGTTCTCCAACATATAACAAAAAACCTGATTTTTGAGCAAAGTTTTCAGCTGCAATGATCTATCTTCAACAGTTTCCATCTCCTTCGTCCCAAATCCGTTTTCTATGAAATTATAGTATTTGGAAAGCTTTCACTTCTCTTTACAAAACTGTGCAAGCTGTTGATAAAAAACCCCTGCCATTAGAGACAAAAATAACCACAAAAGTGAGTTGTTCATCATAGTTGAAAAGTTGTAGTAGAAAAACTGTATTGATCCAAACTTTGGAGAGGTGGTTCTTAACCCATCTAAGATTGATTTTTGAGGTAAAACATTCTTTTCAATCCTTGTTATGTGTACTTCAAGTTCCATGTATTGGAAAACCAAATCTGAGCTCTTGAATATGGTTTACAGGGTGCCAAAGTTGGTTGTCTGCTAACTATGACAACAAGAGTGTTATTGGAACCAACTTTGGGGTAATGGTTAAAGCTCTTAGGAATGTCCATTTGGGCTGCAACTTGGGTGATTAATCATCACATTTGAGGCTACAAGAAGGTATAAACCCTATTCCCTAAGCCTTTATATTCATGTTTTTTTATACATGCAAAGTTACCTCAAAACATGAAGATTCTGATACTTAGAAAATTTTAGAGTTACATGCCAAGAGTTTGAGGGTATGTTTGAGTGTAATTTTAACCACCTTAACTTGGCGTTTTGAATAAGTCTTAATTGGTAAATGTTCTATGATCTAAAATACTTGTAACTAGTGTGAGAAATAGCCTTGAAATAGTGGTTTAATGAGGGGAATCGACGCTTGAAAATCATAGAAACCATGATCATAGGCAAAATCTATTATATTGTAGAGATTTTAGGGGATCAATTGACTAATCAAAACTCTATATTTTGAGCTAAAATTTGGTGGAGACTTTATTAGGTATCCCAAAAACAAGCATACCAAATTTCACCCCAATCTGAGTTGGGTAAGTGGGTTAATTTACATGGCTAGTGATTGTCTATCACATGAAATTAGATAAATTAAAGTTTCTATTATCCCACTTAAAAACCCTATCAAATGAAACCCAAAAATCTCAATCTAAAATTCTAGTGAATGTTTAGGAGGTGAAGATAAAATTTGAAAATTCTTGCAAAAATCTGATGCACGGATTGATCGCAGAAAAATCAGAAAGTTTGTTGCGCAGATAGAACAAAAAGGCTATAGTTTAACTAAGTGTGGAAAATTGTGGATTTTGACTAAATTGGCCCAATTTTGACCTATTTTGACCAATTTGACCCATATTGACTAAACTTGATCATGTTAACCAATTTTGACTAAGTTTAACCAGTTGACCAAATTTGATTGCATCAAATTTGGGTTGACTGATACTGGTTAAGGATAATGGAATTGGAGTTGAGCTACATTGTTCAAAGAAATTTAAATTGGGTTTAAATCATGCAAATCTGAGCGTGTATTGCGAGATTGGGCCAAGTGTCGGCTAGACATCGATGTGCAGGACACGAGGTGAGTAGTTTAATTCAAGTATCACTTTAACTTGTATTCCTTGCATAAAACATGAGTAAATGTCATGGGTTTAATGGTTTCAAATCAATTAATTTGAAATATATGTAGATGTACACCGGTAATGAGACCATAGGCTCAAGCTTCGAGTGTAGGGTTAGGGCATATGATCAATGCACCTAGCTTCTGACCCACTTGAGTGACGACATTTGAGGACCGAATGCGGGATTTGGGTATTCAAGGAATACACCTAGCTCATGACCTGTTTGAGTGACCCGTACGCCTGATTTATAACCCACTCGAGTGATGACCATAGGGTTGAATTTGATGAATTAAATATTAGTCCAGATATATATTTTTTGAACTAGCATGTATTTGAAATATTCTTCTATAATGTTGTATTGTTTATAATTGCTTCTACTCTAAGTTATGCTCTTAAGCACTATTTCATCACTTTTGTTCATGCATACATGCTTTATTTTTGGAATGCTAGTTATGAGTAACATGCTGGTTTTAGTACTCATTAAAGCCATGTTGAAATTTTAGGCTCACTACTCTACTAACATGTCAGGTTCCTCGATGGTTGACAAAGGGAAAATGCATAGTGATAGCCTAGTCCCTTGACAGTTTCTTTTCCTTTTCTTGGTTTTTGTTTGAGATTGGTCATTTTTGTATATGTAAATATGGTCAATTGTGTATTTCTAAAATGAAACAATATGTAATATAAATGATAAGCCTATGTAATGTTTGTTTACTTTTGTACTTGAATTATCAAATTATTTTAATATCACTTGTTGTTGTAATTGAAAAAGCTTAACATTGATTGGGCGAACTTGACTCGTTGAGTGGGTTCGTTGGGTCATTGTGCTGGTCGGTTGCCTTTTGGCCTAAGGAAGAGGCCTCGACACTTATCTCCAACCCATTTATACAATTTTAACATCATTTATATTATTTATATTAAATCTTACTCCATTGCAAAAAAAAAAAAAAAAAAGAAAACCAAAAAAAAATCATGCCATATTTTGCGTTGGGTTGGAGATGTCTTAATGATCAACAAAACATATAGGACAACGTAAAAAAAAAAATAAAGAACAAATAGTGATGATTTAACAAAAAACTATTATTTTTGCATAAAGTATGAAGAGTGAATTTTCTTTTGGATAAATAAATCCCAAATATCACTAAAAGAATTTTTGTGATTTTTATCTAACATAATTCTTCTCATGTTTTTCTATCTTCAAATTATTATTTATTTTAATTTTTAGTTTTTTTTTAAGTGAGACTAATCTTTTTAGATATACCAAAAATATTTAAGACTTTGAGGTATTCAACCTTGAGATCTAAACATCAATTTCACTCACGCTCAATCATCAATCACATCAGTTTGGTTTACTTCAAATTATTAACATAATAAAAATGTTACCAATAGTTTTTTTTGGTCAAAAATTGTTACTTAATTTCATTTTAGAGGAAATAACAAAAAATGTCACTTTTAAAAATATTATCAAAATATTTTCTATTTTTTAAAAGTTTTTAGTTATATCAATTTTTTAAAAATATTTACACTTTATCATTCATCCCTCGGGTGAGAAAATCTCCTGTTTAGGGTTTGCTTCCCTCCTATTGTTGTCTCCGTCTGTTGCTGCCTTTGTCGCTACAATCATCTTCACCGGAACCACTATGTCATTGCTACGGCTATTGATGTTGTTCATGATCAACACAACAATGGTTTTTGCAGCAACAATAGCAGCAAGGTGAGAGAAATTACATGTTAACCGACTGTTCGCCGATCTATTCTCTAGCGACAACAAAGATGCAGGAGATAATATAGAAGATGATAAAGAAGTGACGATTTATATGTTGGGGCTTGAATAGAATAGTCTGATGGAGCTTGAAAAGAATGGCGACGACGGAGATGCAGCAATGGTGGGTGCAAGCAGTGGTGGTAGCTTCGTGATTTGTTCTTTGGCAACAGCGAAGATGTAACACCATGATTCTCAACTCGTTCACAATCATCACAATTTGAGTTGTGCATGGAAAAACACGCTCCCTTGCGTTAAATGCCATCCACATGTCACCATTGACAATCGGGACGCTATTGTCACATATTCAAATCACTAATATCTTGGACACGCTAAGTCGCTTCTCATAGAAACATACGTGCAATAAATCTCAATAATTGAATCATCAAAGTCAATTAATGAACTTCAAAAGAATAAAAGTAGTATAGAGTCATCATCCTCATTGATGATAATCAAAGCCTAACCCATATGGCCGACTCCAAATTAGAAATAACATTAGTACTTTAATAGGTTCAAGAGTCATATGCACAACTTAAACATAGAAATTAAATTCTGAGTCTTCCATCACCCTTAGCAACATGATTCACAACTATCATGTCATATCTTAATAGTACTCGTCAGCATGAGTATTTTCAGTAGTTACCTGAAAAAAAAATGTGGGATAAGCTCAAGAGCCTAATGAATCGTATACAGTGCGTCAATAACATTATTCAAATCAAAACACAGAACATACAAACATTTATCAAAGCGTTAGACGATTTAAACAATTCAATTATTTGTTAGTTATATTTCAGACCGAAATGACTAACTTTGGTTTCTCTCATCATATCCATATCAAATTAAAAAAAAGATGGAAAGAACAATGTATGCCAATTTCTAAGGGATATAGGGACACATTCGGGAACTAGGGATACACTCATCACTCCATCTCCGAGAGCTAGAGACATACCCATCGTTCTATGTTTGAGAACTAAGGACGCACCCATCATTCCTTATCTTGACAACACCCATAGTGATCCCGCACGGATCACTGTGTCGGTACGTGATTCGATTCTTAATTTAAATTTATTCAAATATTATACAACATTTCGTTTGTAGCATGCTTATCATTTCATAAGATACATCATTATATATGTAAGTTATGCATGCTTAACATCTCATGAAATTTATGACATAATCACATATATCTCATGTTGTAAAAGCATATAAATATCAAGCATGAACACATAGATTAGGTTATTCAACATACTGATAGACATAAGAAATCATTCATTCAAACATTATTCAAGTAGACCCTAGCATGCTTCTAAGTGCGCAATTAGGATAAACAAGCTTCATGTTCAGTATTTAGAACTCAAATAATACTAGAGAGTATGGTAACCATCTCCATCTGTTAGTTTGATTCCCTTGGCCCTCGTATATTGCTTCAATCTTCTTGAATCTTCAGCCTTTAAAATGTAATACCATTATTCTTAGAAGTTGAAGCATTTCTAACGTTCTAAACCCATGATCTAATATCTCTTACTCCAATATAATATATCATGTGCAAAGTAGCGCTTTAAAAAGGTTAAGGCGTTGATTTACTTCTATGTACCATGGTAGTAAAGAGGGGTACCATGGTAGCTAGATTGAATAATAAAATAAGGGACATTTGACGTGACACATTACAACAGTAATGTAGATAACCAAAAATGGATCACTTACTATGTTTCTAGGATTTTCATGCATTATCATGGTAATGCAATGCCATTACTATGGTAACCAGAGAGTGTTGGTCAAGAATCAAAGTAAACAAGATGCAGTACCATGGTAACATGAGATAATACCGTGGTAATCATTGAAAAAATGTCCTTTCGTGCATGTTTCTCCCATCTTTTGCTTCCCCACATTCATCTACCTTAACACATCAATTTGTAATTACAAAACATGCATTATAATGAATAGAACTTTTATACCTCGCTTTTATCCACCGAAACCTTTATTCTCTTCAAAGAACGTCTTGGATCCTTTCTAGGGTTCTATTGTGATGAAGGGAATGAATAAAATCTCAGAAGACGTGAAAGGGAATGGAAATAACGTGGTTTTTGAGTTGAGAGTTGTGCATCACCTTGGTACAATGGACTAGTATAAGATTATGGCTCGGAGTTCTCAACTGTTTGTTTGTTTTTTTCCTCTTCTTGTTTTGTCTTGTGGAATGGTTTCGGAGAAGGGAGAATGTAAAGAAATCGTCCAAGGGGTGTGAGGAGTGAAAGAGAATCGAATAACAACAGTTGGCTTTAGTTTGTGGAAGGCTGTGGAAGGGAGTCGTTGTTTTCGGATTGAACGAACATAATTAGGGTTTCTTATAATTTTCTTATATGTCATGTATTACCGCGGTAGTGTGATTTACTATCGTGATAACCAGAATGAGGTCTTTTTCCTTTGTTATAGTGGAATTTTACACATTACCATGGCAATGCGATTTACTACCGTGGTAACTAGAACAAATTAAATTTCTTGGTTTTGGTGCAGTATTTCATTCATTACCACGGTAATCAATGTGACATATGTTATCTTCATGTTTTTCGTTGTTATTTCTATGTTTTCTAAATTTCACATTACTTTTCTGTGTTATTTTTGGTTTAATGTAACTTGTATTGTTTGATTATGAATTAATTAAATATTTTTATTTATTTTATTAATTTTAAATTCAAAATTTCAGAGTAGTTTATTGACTTTTGGGGTATTATAGAAGATGCAGGAGATGATAAAGAAGATGGTAGAGAAGGAAGTGAGGATTTACACATTGAGGCTTGAATAGAACGGTCTCTGTTTGCAATATATATATATATATATACATACACTACCAGTATACATTCCTTTTTTCTTTTTCTTTTTTTCTTGGTATCTCTGCTCTATTGCTCACCTCCGCTGTTGTAGCTCACGCTCACCGCCTGTGGTTTTGCTCTTGTGTTGTTGTTTCCATTACAACCTCATTTTTTGTTCCATCGTCACTGTCCTTGTTCTATCGATGCTGGCCCAACGTAGCCATTGTTGTTGTGTTACTGACCAGCCCCTACTACAGGTGTGACTACTGCTATTTTTTCCTTCTACAAATATCCTATGTTGTTTTATTGTTGCTCACGTTTTGCTACTGCTCGTGCCTATCGTTGTTGCTTGCCATTCACGAATATTAGAACCCTTGTGTTGATATTTTTGATATTTGACCTTTTTTACACGATATTTTTTATATATACAATATTTTTATAATATTTATTAATTTTCAATATAAAATACTAGAAATTGGACAAATATAATGTTTTCTTTGTTGGGCTTTTGACACATGGCCTTTTTTCGAGGAAATTACAAAAAATATCAATTTTTAAAAAATATTATCAAAAATATTTGTACTTTTTTTATAAACTTTCGATTTTACCACTTTTTTAAAAATAATAACACTTTCATCAATTTAGGGTTTTCAAATAAGTCGCGACTCATTGCAAAAAACGGGACTCATCGTGAAAAACAAATCTCGCAATAGCATGGTCTTCTTCTTCGTCTTCTTAGCGTAGAACAGTTTAGGCGAGTAGTGCTTTCGGCTCCTGCAACTCCTCCGCCTGCTCCTATTCCGATGGTAGATTTGAGTTTGAGTAGTAGATCTATCTATGTCGGTGGAGAAGAGAAGCAGCTGGTGTACGGTGTAACAGGGGTAGCAACGAGGTTTTTGCAGCACTGTGATCGAGAAGGGGTTGTAGCAGCGAGGGTTTTTGTAGTTGCATGAAAAAATCAATAGAAATAAAAAATTGATAGAAACCAAATGCGAATAAACTTAGAAGAAAGAACCAATAGAAACAAAGAGGTTTCTGCAGTAGAATGCAGAAGAACTAAGAAACAGATAGAAACGAAGAATGAAGAAGATGATAAACATGGCAAAGGTTTGTTGGAACAAATTTACAACGATTTGGTAACATAAGAAGAAGAAGAAGAACAACAACAACAACAACGAGTTGCTATAAGTACTAGTGGCTTCATCGGCGAGTAGTAACAACAGCAGCAAGGCGAGCAACAACGATAGACTGACAATGACGCACATAGTCTTCAACAGGTGTGCAGTTTAATAGATCTCTTTGTGTTGTTGCTATAGTTGTCGGCTCCGGTGACTCTTCCACCTTCTATTCCAATTAGCTCTGTTTGCTAGCAAGAAGAGGTCGAAGAGGCAGCACAGTCTTTTGCACCGTCTCTAGCAATTCTCAGCCCACCTGCGCAGCCAATAGACTTGCCTTTTGCTGCTGCTGCCTTTGCTGATCTCCCTTGCTACTATTCTTCTTTCTTGATAATATATTGTATACGTATAATATATATATTATATATGAATAATATACATATTACATACGAATAATATATAGATAATATAGATATAATATATGAATACTAATTATATATAATATATAGATTATATATTAATATATATATATATATATATATATTATATTGTATACGAATAATATACAGTTTTTTAACTTTTTTTTGCCTCTTTTTTTTTTTTGTTTCCTTGCTCATTGCTTACAATGTGGAGTATTATTGGCCAGAGAAGAAAGATAAAAATTGCTACTGCTTGCTGGAGTGATGTTCATCGGATTGTTGTTCGCCAAAGTGGTACTTGCCGGATTATTGTTTTTAACTGGTGCTTACCGGCCAGATCCTGCAGGATTGTTGTTGTTCGCTGCTCTTGTTATTTTTGTAATTATTATTTTAAAACTTGTATAAAGGTAAAATATATTATTAATTATTATAATATATTTTAAAATATTGTATAAAAGCCTATTTTTCCACACTTTCTCGGCACATGCCCAGCAAGAGGGCCACCCATTGTTCTACACCAAATTTACCTACTTCCTTCCTCAGTTCCCCATCCACTCCCATCCTTCGCGAGTTACTACTTCTCAGACTTCAAAAGTACGGGAACATAACTACTCCAAGAACCCCCAAAATCGACTTTTCTGCATCTCAATCTTCTTCACAGCGATGAGCTTCGAAGACTTCAACGATTGGGACGCCATTTTTCTCGAGCAAGCGATTCGAGTCGAAGAAGAAATCATATCCAAGTCCTCCAGAAATCCCACGCAGCAGCAGCATCAGCAGCCGCAAGTTCCTACAACGGCGCCGGCGTGGCAAAACCACCACGACGACGGGCGGCGGAGCCGGAACCAGCAGCAACATCATCTCGGCGGAGCAGCAGCTGCTGCTGCTGCTTCGACCTCGGCTTATCACAGCTTCTCGCCTCCTCGGGAGCTTTCTCAGAGATATATCGCCGATTACGGTTTGTCTACGCAAGCGAATGGAAATCTCGAGGATTTTCGGGAACTAGATGAGGAGTCTGAGATTGATCGATTGAAGGTATGCTATTTTAAGTGTTTGTATCAAATGCGCTTCTTATTTGTTGCGTCTGAAGTAATTGATTAATTGTTTGTGTTCTCATTGTATGTTGAGTTTCTTACTTTTTGTTTTGATGATGTGACTTGATTTTAGAGGGAGCTTGGGCGCGTCTCGGATCAGCTTCGTCAGTTGGTATGTATTTAAGCTTGCGTTTTGTATATGCTTTGTGTAATGTTTTAAAATGTATTTCAAAAGGTTCAGTAAATCATCTTACTTCTTATGCATATTCAGAGCTCTTAGTAGAACTGGTGATTGTCAACACAAGAGAAAGTATATGTTGCTAAGAATTGTTCTATCATTGGAGGACTAAGATAGGATTATTTAATGAAGCAACCGCAGCTTAGCTTTGATGTTGTCATTTTGAATTACTTGATGTTGCTAAGAATTGTTCCATATATGCATACAGAACAATTGTGCAACCGCAGCTTAGCTTTGATGTTGTCAATTGTCATTTTGGAGGACTATGTTTTTTTCATGTTGCCAAAAAGTGTTTTATATATGCATATAACTGTGAACAACCTTGATGTTGTCATTTTGAATTACTTGATGATAGCTTTAGTTATGTGAGGTAAGATCAAGAAGTGAATACAGTCAACTTTACCTTTTTATAAGATACGATTATATGATGCAAAATATGTGATCTGTTTGTCCTTGACAGTTGCTTTTCACTATGTCATGCATGGATATGACCCAATTTTCGACATTGCAAAATTCTTGAATAGATTAGCTTTCTGAGTTTGCAAAATTGCTGAAGGGTTTTGGGTATCTGTGATATTGCATCTCCAGGAACAGGAATGTGCAGATCTCAAGAGTGACAGAGATAAAAAGGAGGAACAGCTTAAATCTGTTATTTCAGGGACTGATGTTAGAGGCGATAGGTTCCACAGTTTGGATAGTGCACATGTGTATGTAAACTTCTATCCTTGTGATTTCTATTCGCTGATGCAATTTTTTTTTTCCAATCAAATCCTTGTTCTTTCTCTTACGGGTTAGTGCTAAGCCTGGCCGTTAAGTTTAATTCTGTGGTTAAAAGTTCCAATTTCATAGTGACACCTGTATGAAGCTGGGCAATATGTTTTCATCCACTATGGATACAGGATATGAGTTCTTGTTCTTGTTATTAATTGGAAATCAGAGTGGAGGACTGTTTCATATTTCTCTTTACTTTTGTTAAGCTTTTCTTTTGGTACATTTGATTAATATGATTTAAATGTGGTGAAACTGGAGTGCTGTAGTAAGTTGTAACACTTGGAAATGTTTTCATGTTTTTGGGCACTTGATTGTCTCTCAATTAAAGCTTTGTACTAAAAGATATGCATATATACTATAAGTGAATGATTCTAATATCAAGTATTTATCTTGTGAAAGTTCAGTGAAGGCGGTATTTTTTTTTTCTTTTTTCTTCAGTTTTATGGGGCAATGCCTGAAGTTTGAACCTCACCCACACATCTTCTTGGGATGCATGTTTTTATACTTTATTCATTGTCTATAGTCTCAATATAATTACGTTGACAGGGATTTTGAAGCTGTTGGTCAAGACTATCAGGTTTCTCCACAGCATCAAACTGCAACCACTTCTATTGACAAAGCAAAGGATAACCACAGAACCTCTATGGTCAGGGTAAGAACTTCTGAAAGGTCTGGATGCAATGCTAAGAATGTCCTTGAAGAAAGAGAGAATTATTCCTTCGACCGTCAGCTGTTTGACAACTATGGTGCTGCAAAAGGAAATGTACAATTTGATTCATTGTCTGTAACAACTGATATGAGGCGCCGTGTCCTGGTTGATAGTGGTGAGTATTTATTGAAACTGTACTTTTTTCTTTCCAGATGGAAGCACCGCATTTTTCTTCTGGAACATTTTTTTTCTTGTCATATTTTTCTCATATCTGATCTCTGAGTTTGTGTTTTAGCTTTATCAACTTCTGGCGAAACTCCAATTCAGGTGAACATCTAATTGTATGATCTCTTTAATTGTTGAGTTTCTTAAGGAATATTTGTGGACTAAAAGTTCTTGAAGCAGGCAACTGTTCTTCCTGAGATGAAAACACATTTAAGATCTTCCAGAGCCATAGGAATCCAGACAGATGCATATGAGGAGAATAATCACATTTCTGCTAAGAACAACCTGCATTCTTTGCATGAACTTTCAAACAAGTTGCAGGCAATTTGGATCCCCAAAAGCTGCCAATTATCAGGACGTGAATTAGTCTCCCAGTTGTTTGTGATTTGTGCTGCAGATCTTTGTGCCCTTTCCAGGTGCATGAGCATGAAAATGCCCTCCCAAATAAATCTTGACTGTCCAGCAGATGAATGCATGCCTTATATGGCTTCACAGGATCATTCTGTCGAAGCTACAAAGGTGTCTCGCCTCTTCTTTATCTTAACAAAGGTACCTGGCTGACCTGTAACTTTTTATAGTAATTGATTTATTTATTCTATTAGCTGAAGTTTCAAGTTGACCCAAACTAGAATAAAGTTCTAAAGGTAGCTTTGCATAGAGATGAGAGCGTTACTAAAATTAGGAACCAGAAGATTCTTTGACATCTGGTTATCTTTTTGATATCTTTAGTTTATGAAATAATATAAATGTTCATGTGGAAGAGTAGATTGATATAGCTGTCTCCCTTCAATGGGTAAAGGCTTTTTTGAGTTAAATTTGTTTATTTAATAAAATTAAAAGATACACATTGAAGACGATGCTGTTCAAAGAATTAGAGCCAGCTGGACACAATTGCTTTTGTCATTTTCAATTCCATTAATTGATAATTCTCACTTTTATTTCCCTTTATTTGTCCTAACTTCAATAAATTGAAATTTACATGGTATGTCTAATGAAATTGCTCATTTGTTAGTATTTGCTGCGGTAGCAGTTTGACATGTTTCTATTGTTTTGGTCGCAGATGAGTAATGGTATGTTGCAGTTGGATTTTTTAGTTGATGCATTACTTGACCTCTTTACTGTAAAAAATGTAAGTGAAGGAGGTGATTTCTACTGAACTTTGTTTTCATAAGGCAGGAATATTGAATTATATTTGATACCTGAATCTTGGTTATTTATCCATTTTGTTTCTAATGCATATTGGAATAAAGAGAAATCGAACAAGAGAGAGATTTCAACAATTTAGAACATATGCAAATTTCAATTTTTGAATCAAGGAACACATTAAATTATGGTAAAAGAAACTTAGTTCCGTAGTTGGTAAAAGGAGATGGCTTTGAAAGCCAAATGTTTATGTTCAACTCTTGCTAATACCTCACCCTAGCGGGTGAGGAGGATTAATGAGTCAAAAACAACACAAATGTTTAGTGATAGTGCTGACTATAATTACATTACTTATCTTCTAGCATTGTATCATCTCAAAAATAATAATACCAAAAACCTTAGTTCTTGGGAGTATGTTTACTTTTACCTCGTGAAGGTCATTGTATATTCCCAATGAGTTATGACTTGCAAAATTCTATGTTAGCTTCTTATGCTTAGAGGTTCGACATATAGATTAGTACTAATTCTTTCCTTTTCCTTATTTTCTATCAACCTTTAATACTTGGTTTTGTTGCAATACAGACTGTTCTTGTTCATGGATCAGTGCGTATATTGCATGTTGTCTTGAAAGTTATTCTGAGCTTGGATACAACATCTGGTAGAAGGTGAGGTGTCAAATCGCCATTTTTTTTTTCAGATACTTGTGACGGGTGTTTTATTTTAGTTTATGTACAAAACCAATTCATTTTCATTTTAGTTTGTTCTTGATTATGAAGTTCTCTATTCATGATAGGTAAATTATGCTTTTGATGTTTCATTGTGTTTTGCAAAGGCTTTCCATTTTTAAATTGATCTTTCTGGGTAAAGGGACCTAGGGGAAGCTTGTAAATATATGATTTTAAAAGCTAGATATAACTGGTGTTAATATGCTTTCTAATTTAAAGTTTGACCTGTGCCCATCTACTTTAGTTTGTCTCAACTCAACAAATCTTTTTCGTCTCAGCTCAATTATTGTTTTCTACCCAAAAAAACCATCAGGAAGTACTAGCTGCAACCATGGGATGAAAATTTAAGGAAAATTTAAGGAACTAACATCACCTAATTATTTTGGTTTTTGTGAAGATCGAACCTGAGGCCAAATTTAAGGAAATATATATTACAAATTGCTGGAAAATTCAAGAGTTTTGACAAAATTTGCCTAATTCTTATATACATATATATCTGGTAATAGCATAATTACCATAGTTTATATATTATTCTATCATAAGATACTGTGTATATTGTACTCACTAACATAGTGATTAATATATATATATGTATATATGTATATATGTATGTATGTATGTATGTATGTATCTATGTATGCATCTGAATATAGCACTTCTTGGATAAACAGCAAAATATGATATTTAATGAGACCACACCTCCTTTGAATGAAATTTTGATGGAGGAAGAACTTCATTAGCTAAATAATCTTTAAATATCTATAGTTTTCCAAATACGATAGACAAAAATTTCTCAGAAGCCCAAAGTTAAGACTATTTTCAATCTCAATATTCTATCTATCTAATCATTTCTAAAAATATTTATTAGCAACATACTTACAAGTGTTAAACAGTTTCTGAGAAGCTTAAGGTTTAGTCCCACTGCCCCCCATATCAAGCTTCTTTCCAGCAGCCCTATGTTTCAGTTCTTAATGCTTTATAAGTTGATGGCCCTTCAGAATGTTTACTTTCCATATGCTTATGAATTGATTTGATTTTTCAGTGTAATCTGCTCAGGGACAATGTCACGGTTGAACTTATGTTCCCTGAGAATGACAATTCGCATTCTGACAAAGGTGAAAAGTTGCTTGCTGCTGACACTGGGAAGGTAACATCCTTGCTAGATAATGTTCTGCCATCTAAAAGACATTTTCATGCGAAGAATCCATGCAATGAGGAGCATGAAAAGCCTGGCCAGTTCACACTTGGTTCTGCCTTAAATTGGGTTTCATTATTTGAAGCCTTGCGTGATATTGCTGTTGAAAATAAAGAAGAACCTATTCTAGTGGAAGTGATATCGATCATGAATCTGATTCTTATGAGAAGCAACCCTTTTTTGGAGAGGGAACAGTAAGTTTTTTGGAGCTTGCTTCCTAGATATAGTATTTGGTGTTTCTAGTTATACTGATGAATCTTATCTGAACCAGGTTTTGGTCAGTGCCACTGTTTGAAAGTGTATCACAGTTGTTGCAAGGTGCTGGCTTGTGCGTGAAGTTCCAAGCTTTGCATCTTGTGTTCCTTTTGTTGAATTGTAGGTTGCATCATCTTAAATCTTTAAACTGTTAAATGTGAAGATTAAAAATTGGACTTAAGCCATTCAAATTATGTAAAATATTATTTTTAAAATTTTTGTCACAGGTATTCATCATATTACCATGCCTTTATAATTAAAACTTTTTTCTACTTGCATTTTTACCGTTGTTATTTTTAAAATTACAAAGAGATATTGTCCTGGAAGCCTGATACAACTGCAGGCTTCTGTAGTTTCTTGTTGCATGCACTTGACATATTTACTTTGTTATATTCCGAAAACTGTTTCTAAATGCTGATGGATTGGTAAATGCACACAAAAATATGAAAGAAAAGACTGTTCTCCCTGTATTTGCTTTTCATAACCTGGCTTCTTCCAAAAATGCCACGTTTCTGAATATTTTTGTTACATGTATAGGAATTTAATTTTTTTGGTTTTCAACTGAAGGTCCAAAGCTCTTGGCAAAGTTCTGCTCTGGTTGTGAAGGAAACATTGACGAAAGAATCGACTCTTCAGAATTACAAGGTCTGAGCAATATCCTTGTTGGCTTAGCAGAATGTGTAAAATGCAGAGGTTATGGTGCACAGGTAAAAGATCTGACAGAATGCTTCAATACAAGAAATGTTCAAGTATGATTTAGGTAGTTTTACTAATCTATCCTGGTTTCTTCCTCTAGGCTCTGTAGCTTTATCTTTTAATACGCTGTGACTTCGTTCACTTTGTTAGCTAACTTGCTCCTCGATTCCTCTTCCCACTGTTAACGTATGGATATTGAAATCTTCAATGAAGAGTCCCGTATCTGAAATTTAAGTATATTAACTATCTTTTAAAATGTAGTCATGGTGCTAATGATATAATTGGCAAGGCCATACTTTTCTATCAAAGAAGTATTATTGAAAAACCTAAAATGTAGTTGAGTTGTACAGTGCTATTGTTTTGATGCTTTAAAGATTTAAACTCTCTCCATTAATTCTAAATAAATTAAAAGGTCATATGTATGAACCAGAGCATTTTATGACTTATTGGTAAATCCGCTTTGGTTGTCACTAAGGGCTAATTGGGGAGGGGAAGGCTCTTGAAACCAAACAAGACTCTAAGGAATGTGAGAATTAGTATCATTCCTATGAGTTGAGTGCTTTGTACTGAAGAACCAACAAAGGGGTAGCCCTCTCTATCTATCAACTTTTTTCCTTTCTGTTTTGCTATGGAGAGTTCTCCATCATCTCCCAAGGAGTTCATTGGGTTGTGGCTAGAAATATTGGCCCCTAATATGTGGGCCTGACATCAACCCAAGAAGAATTTATTTTAGACTTATTCATAATCCATGAACAACTTCCTTAAGTAGTACTCTACCCCCATGGTATGTCAAATCCCCATTTCCTTCTTGAAAGAAAGATGTCCTAAACCACTAGATGATGAGCGCATATTCATCTGTTTGTTATCATGCCATAGGAAAAATTCCTTGGAATTGCCTCAACATGGGCATTCCTTAGCGAGAATTATTGTAGTAAGATAATGGTGAGGAAGATTTGAAAGGTATTAGGACATTAAGATTTTTAAGATTTAGTCAAGGCTTATCTCAAGAGGCCACTAGTTGTCGCATTTGCTTTGGTATTGCTACCGCACGTGACTTCTTTGATGTCCATTTATACTTTTTAAAGCTGAATGAAGTATTGTCATAATTGGTTTGGTTTGATATTCTTCGAGGTGCTGCATTAGTTGTATTTTCATCAGCACTTACAATGTTTGAGTTGGCTAAATTTTCAGGAGCTAAAACTTCGTCGACGTGCAATCGTTGTCTTGGCTTTTATAGCCTCCTCTGGCAAATCGGGCTTTGAAATTCTCCTAAAACCCCACGTACCCAAAGTCATCAATTTGTTGGGGTTAATTGTGCAAGCATTGGCATCAGAAATGGATGTAGAAGCATTGGGATCTGCAGAACTATCAGAGACTCTCAATGAAAGGTACGATTTAATTCTCCCATTTCAAGTGATGAAATGCTTTAAAAACTAATCAATTTTGGCATCATTTTCTCTGGACGGTGTGTGATGTTAGTAGTACTATGAGCCTCTGACAGAGATATGATCAAACACAAGAGGAACACTTTTAACTTCTGCCCACAATCATCTTTTCTTTTTCATAGATCAATCAGTTAGCCTATCTGATTTTTGCTTTTGTATCATGTATGTCTTTTGGTGCAGAACGGCGCTGATACGGGAGGAATTGATTCTTCTGAACAGATTGATTTCCAGTCCCATTTATTCTGCTGCAGCCTTGGGAGCATTGACGAGCAGCAGAGACATGACAAGCTTAACGCTTGATGTTGCAAACAGGTTATCCAGAGCAGACAGTAGATGGTGGAGGTCTGATACCTGCAGGAGGAAAAGGAAAATGGAATCTGACATTGACGAATTAGCTCGTGTCTTTACTTCGAGAATTTTTGCCTACCTTGGAGCTAAAATTTCCTAACTCATCGTTCGTTCATCTGCAGCTCTGTTTTGCTCAAAGTTGTTATCCAAATTTTG
>JAJIYU010009619.1:0-16832 GCA_030144865.1 Tinospora cordifolia | reverse complement strand
TTCTCATTTTTAATCATAGACGCACATCAGACCTCGCGTATTGACGCGCATTGACTCGAATAAGCTCAGTAATCATAAAACTAATTTCCTGCTCATATAAAATATTTTTACAGCAGAAAATAACTCAAATAGGCTTTTAAATCATATTTTCCGTAATTTTTTATATATTTTTCTTAAAAACCCCATTGCTCAATCATTCACCAAAATTCCAATTGATATCCAAAATTCATAATTTTGGTGTCGATGGGTATGTATTTTCATTCTCTACATTTCTATAGCTTCAAATCAAGCTTTCGTTGGGGTTTAACACTATCAAAAGCCTATCCAAAGGTTATAAAACTTTGAGTATTTATTTTAAAATCTACAGGGTAAACTAACACAATTTAACCACATATCTGGGATCTACTTATCGCCAAGAGTGTTTTGGTATAATTTTTGTTGAGTTTCACTCACTGTAGGGAAACACCCAATTTTTGGGTACTGCTATAAAACACTGCCTACAACAAAAATTACACCCCTAGGATTGTAGTACAAAGCTTAATTAGCGTTTTTATAACTAGAATTTGAACAAATAGCTTACCTGAGCGACGAATCCGACGAGAAAACAGACGTTTCTTTTTTTTTTCCTCTTCTTCCCGTCTCGGTTCTATTCATGCTCCTATCTGGACGTTCTTGGCAATGAAGATAAAATGTGAAAAGAACCATTTATGTTGCACATCCACCACTTGCTCATCACGTGCCCATTAATTCAACTCACTGCAAACACATTCTAAGCCAAAATCCACCGCCCACATATGTATTTGAAATCACAAACGTCCCATGAGTTGTTTGTCCATATATACCTTTTTCATGTAACCAAGTTGCCTTTAATAAATGCTCACACCTCTTGTTTTATACCAACTGCCCACTTTATGAAATGTAGATAACCACATTGGTTTTAATTATCCAAATTCATATCACTATCATTCTCCACCATCATTTTAAAAGCACTCATGCCATGCATTTTTTAAAGCCAAGTTATGCCATGTATTTTAAAACCACCCTCCCCACATTTATATCATATAAGGCATGTTAATAACCAATATCCTAATTCAATTCACCAGCCACTACCCACCTATATATAATTTATTTGCTCCCATTAATAACCTTAGTTCATCCATATATATTTATTTTCAATTCAATTTTTTTTTCTAAGCCACTTAGATCATCCAAATCATCTATATATCCCTTTATTTAATTTAAATAATTCAATTTAATTAATTTCTACACATTTATTTAATTTAATTAATTTATATACATCATGTATATTTTTAACATATGTATGTAATACACATGTACATACACACGTACTCCGTACCAACATGTATATTTATACACATTTACCATCATTTAAACTAATTTACTTCTCTAATTAAAATACAGAGTGTTACAAAGGTAGTTGAACCTGAAGAGGAATTCAATGTTACAGAGGACCCTCTTGATAGTGGGCTTGAAAATACACCTTATTTGGCCCAAGTACACAGTAGGCCCAAAAGATTAGTTAGGAAGCCCACCTAGTTAAGATTGTTTAGAGTATTTGACCTAGCTCAAGAACTAAAACGAAAAGAGAGAAGATGCAGTAAGAGGTGTTTTGATTTTTGACAAGTGTCCTTATCTGATGAGATAGGGTTCCTTTAGGCTTAACAATGTATAAATTCACTTTATACTTTAAATGAAGACAAGAACATTTAGATAATCCCTTTTTTTCTATTCATTTCTTTTTGTCCTTGATCTTCTTCTCTAGACCTTCCCAAGTTTGAATTGGTAGAACAGGAAGATTGCAAAATTAGCTTCCATAACAGAATAAGAGCTTGATCCAAGGGAATTCTATGGAAGAAGAGATGAATGGCATACTAACTATATATCCAATTAGTCTGAAAAGGCTAGCTTAGATAGGTCAATATGGCATTACGAAAGAAAAAGGAAACTACAAGGTGAACTCAGGCTAGATTATTGCGAAAGAAGCTTGTACTGAGGCATCTTCCTCGGGGAAAGAAGAGCAACTAAAAGGGTGGAAAGCGATATGGAATCTAAATTTGCCACCCAAGATAATAGTAGTTTTCTTTCTTTTTCGTTTTTCTTTTTCTAGAAATTGATCCAAAATTGCCTTCTAGTGGGAGAGATTTTATTCAAAAGAAAGATGGGTTGTCTAATCTAAGATGTGGTGTGAATTAAGAGGACAAAGAAACTATAACAATCTTCATCTCAAGGATCAAGATTGAGATGCATAGCAATCTTCATTCTTCTCCCAATGGGGAGTTCAAATTGAATACTAATGCAACTTTATACACGACGAATGGAATTGCAAGGATTTGAATTATAATTTACAACTCAAGAGAAGATATTGTGCTTGCAACAGCTATGCATAGATAATATAGTGCTTGACACTAAGGAAATGACATTTACTAGGTATAGAATCATTTTACAACTATCTCCAATGCCAGGAATGTCATAAGAGCGTTATAATGGGGACACTAGATCAATGTTGATTCGAGATTTGACAACAATGCAGAAGATGTGTCTTTGATTGCAAGGAAAACAATGTAGGAGTATTCAATCATATTCCTAGACACTGTAAAGGCCTAGCTTATGCTTTGGCTAATCAAACATGGCATTTTGATTTGGGAAGACAAAATATGGATTAGAAAAGGTGCATCTTGGGTGATTTGTCAAACCCAAGATGAATTTGTTCTGCATAAACCCTATTTTTAATATTAGATGTTATAATATATATTTATAACCATTTTATAAGTAAACGCATATGTCAAAATGTACATTAAAATTTTCATTTAATGATGTAAACACATGCTATATTATATATTATGACATTTGATGTTTAAAATATAGTTCATGTATATGACATTTTTCTTTTGTTTGTATTCTCTTGTCACCGTCTTAATGAAAATGACTTCACAATAAAAAGAAGCTTGTTAAATCCAAGTTTACTATGCATTTTCATGAATTTAATTAAGTTAAATTAAAAGCAATTGCATATATATTAATTAAGTCCAAAGACTTATATACATCATGTTTATTATTTTTTTGAATATACCTTATTGGGATGGGATTGCCTTAAATGTGTTAAATAGCATCAAATGCTGTATTGATGTATAGCTCCCGACACTCTAACAACTTTCAAAAATAATATTAATAAATTGTGTTTATTAATTTTTCATTATATAAACCAACAAGCTGCCTTAATCAAGAAGGAGGTTAAGTATAAAAAGCATTAAATCAATTATTGCACTTATCATTTTTATGTAATTATAAAATTTATAACCAAGAAATAAATAGGAATATATATCTCGAGATATATATAACAAGCAATCATCCAATGATTATAAATGTTGCAATTGCAGTATCGACTTTAATATTTTCCATCTAATTTGACAGAAAAAGATTACTACAAAGAATGACCTAGATACTATATTACCATTGTAGCATACCAGTGTAGTATTCTTTTCTCTTCCCTCCCCTCCCCTTTTCTTTGGCTTTAAATGCGATGAAAATAATTAGATCACCACATGACACCAGATTCACCTAACTAGGAAAAAGTAAATGAAATCACAATGTCAACCTGATCAGTTCCTATTTTGAAATACGGGAATGATGTAATATATCAAAATCACACAAATCTTCGTTGGCCTTGGAAACAGGATAGGGATGCTGTCATGACCCATATGGCGTCAGCCGAAGGCTCTTGAAACGCCAAAAAGGGAAGCCCTTTCTTAGCAGCACCACACAGTGAAAAAGCGAGGAAAAGGGATTCTACTTTAAAACAAAAAAGAAAGGTAATTGAAATCCCAGTAGCGGGCAATTTGCCGGACATGAAAATTCCAAGTGGAAAAGGCCTTGTGAATGATGCCAACTTGCAGGTGGCGCGCGTCATATCTCCCTTTTGTTTCTACTATGTGGGCAGGATTTATATTCTACAATTCTGTAAGGACAAATAAATATTTATGATCGACAAGGAAAAGATTTGATTATTTCCTATTGTAAACACTCATTTTAGTTTGGATGTTTTATGTTGGATCATTTATAAAACACAACTTATTCTAGAAATAGTATAAACAGAACCAATTAAAATATATAAATTGATCATTTTCTTGGCTCATGTACATCACATACAGGTATAGGAAAACCTATTCGTCCCCAATTACACCAATAAAACTACCAATGAATGGCACTAACAAATACTACACAAAAATTAGATCATCATCTATGTACACAACTGTTTCATGCATGCATGCATGGGGATCGGCTGGGAAGGAGAACTATGAATCTAAATGACATAGAACTACTTCCTCAGTCCTCAGATCATCTTCTTCATCAATAAACTCATGCAGTACTTAGCTATAAATGAAAACTATAGCTAGTCAATTAAGGAACTGATATTATCAATAAGTTCAACTAATTATTATCATGCAATAATAATAATAATAATAATCAAAAGGCCTTCTGATAAAACCCATGAATTCTCTTCCATGATTCCTCCCTCTGAATCTTCAACTGCTTATAGAAGTTCCCAATAAATGTCTCAGCCTTAGTAAACAGCTCCTGCCCACTAAGCGTTCCTTCCACTTCTTCCTCTTCTTCTTCTTGATCTTCTTCCCATTCATCTTCTTCATCTGTAATACCACCCTCCCCACCACCAATAAAAAAGAGACTAGGCATGGAGGGGCACTTCTTCACGTTATTGTGCGCTTTAACCGGCGACTTACTAGACACTGTAGTAGACACAATCTTAATCACCTTTTCAGCGACCATATTAATATTAGATGATGATTCAATAGTATTGACATTCTTAGTGACCATTACTGCATCAAATTTTTTATCATGATCAATCTTTTTGACAGGAGCAGCCCCTGATGAGGATGATGATGATGATGCAGGAAGAGGAGGGACGAGGACGAGAGGTTTCGGTGCAACGACAGTGGCGTTACGAAGCTTCTCGTCGTTAGATGGTGTAAGGAAGGATAGAAGGCCAGCTTCAGCACCCAAAGCAATGATAAGGAGATTCAAAAGGAAGTATAGATAAGGTGGCCTCATCGACGTCGATAAAAGGGGAGTGATGAGGAAAAGTAGAGCAATTAGAGATATCTTGGCAATTTGAGACTTCTTAGGCGTCTCCATGGCTACCTAATCAGCTTGTTGGTATTTTTAAGAAAGGAAGAACAGATTAAGAAGAAGAAGAAGAAGAAGAAGAAGAAGTAGTAAACCACGAGAGAGACTCTGTGTGTTTATATAGAGGAATTGAGAAGGAAAAGAATGTGTTTGAGACAACATGAGATAAACAGAGATAAGAGTCTTTTTTTCTATTAAGGAAACAGTGAGGTCCAAGTAGAGCATATTTTCAACTTTTTCGTTCTTTATTATTATTTTTATTTTTGTATATCATTATAAATTTCTCAAGATCTCTTTTGGCAGCAACCCCTATACATATATACATAAATTGCTTGTGGTCTGTTTTTTCATTGTTTTGTTATTTTTCTCATCACCTCAAATCACATATTAGTAAGAAAGAGAAATTCTAAATTGACAGTTATAATTATATTTTTTATAATAAAAACTTTTTATAAAAAAATTATATATATTAATTTTTTTATAAAAAAAAGTCAGATTTTCTCATATCCAAGCATACAATTTCAAAAAAAATTTCTTAAAAAATTAAATAATATATTTTTTAAAAAAATTAATTATCAGATATACTCTAAATAAATAATAGATATGATAAAGTGAGTATTCATGTATCTAATGATGATGAATATCATATAAAAAAAACTTAATTTTGACATTATTTAACACAAAAAAAAAAATATGATGATTGAAGGGAGATTCAAACAATTTAATTAAGGGTGCTATATACATAAGATCTAAGATTATATTATTAAAGTCCCCCATTTTAAAACTTTTGGTTTTGTATTTAATTAATTAATTAATTAAGAATTGAAAAAAGGAATTAAAAAGAAAAGTGGTATATCTAAGCATATAGAAACAAAAAATGGAAAGGGACAGTGAAAAGGGTAAGGCAAGAGAACATGGAGAGGAGGGGAGGTTGAAATTTAATTGGGCATTTCATGATAAGGTCGGTGGAAATAATATTCTCTCAATCTTTTTAACTTTAGTTTTTTTATTTTACGTATTTAATTATTTTTTGGGAGTTTTAGGTCTTTAGAAAGCTATTTTCTTTGAAGGAAGACTGTCCGGTGGGTCCATTATTAGGCCCTTTAGGATCTTTGTTTCCTCCCTCGCTTTCTCTTTCCCTTTCTCTCTCAAAGACACACACATATCAACCAACTTCTCACATATATATATATATATATATATATATTCCCCACTTGTATGGTCCCTCTGATGTGCATAGCTTGGAGGTATGCCCTAATCCCCACAATCTAAATTAGGGTTTAATTGGTATGATTAGTCCTACTTATAAAAGAACTCAAGTTGTTTAGACGTTATTTTTCTCAAAATAAAATTATATCATCTAAACTTTTGTTAGTAAGGAGACCCATAACTCACAATATTTTAGAAAGTGTGATATATATGTATATAGAATTTCATATTCCTATCCATATTTGTTATGAATACCAATATATAGACAATAACTCTTATATTATACAAAATGATCAAGATTCACAAAAACTAGAATATATATAACTAGTTTCACTTACTAAAATAATAAAAATTTAATAAAATTGATATCCTAAAGCAAGAGCCTTGAAGTCAATTTTCAACACAAGAGCTAATCCTCGAAAAGTTTTACTTTTTAGCATATAAGAAAAGATAAGGACGCTCATCCTATCTCAAAATCAACACTCTAGATACCTTTTAATAAAATAAATAAATAAATGTGGACTTAGTCTAACCTAATACTTCAAAACAAAAAAACCAAAAAGCCAAAAATAAGAAACTAAACGAAAGAAGATGAGATGGAATATGGTTATCATCACTAATAACGACATGGGTGAGCCTTTTTTGTATCATTTTCACTGGTGGTTGTAAGTATCTTCTAAAGTGCTTGAATGCACTTGCCATGTTTCAAGCTAGGAAGCTCGGGCACCCTTTAGGAGAATATGGATTATTAGTCTCTCCTACATGAATATTAATTCCTATATTTTAAAAATGGCAACTTAATTTCTTATATTATTATGTGTAACTTTGATTTTCTTTTTACTTTTGGACGTCATTTCTGTTAAAATGAGAGCATATGGAATATTCAGGCTCTGATATGGATAATTCCCTTTCAAAGATGCTTTAGACCAGCTTAGACACCTTCATACGTTTGCTTGACAGGTTTATTGCACACCAGCTGGATAATTCTCAACACCACCCCCATTCCTTCCCGCCCCACTTCCCAAACAAAAAAAAAAAAAAAAAAGAAAAAAGAAAAAAAACTTTAATTTGCTAATAACTGCATTAATGATCATCAACCCAAATTAAGAATAAATGAACACAAGTAGTGAGCTTTACTAGAAAGATCAATGAACCTTCTCCATGTGTTTTGTGATGGGTATATAGACCAAATGATGAAATATTAAGTTGGTAGATGAAGAAATGGAAGATCAAAGCAGTTGGTCACAACTTCCTAAAAGGAATTCCCACTTGAAAATTGCAATAACTAAAAAGAGGCACAGTGTGGTAGGATCAGCAGCCTTGAATTTGTGAATATTCCCCACTACCCTTACCCAATTCTTCAGGCTTCAGACTGATTTGGACAGCCAGAAGGTGATATAGCAGTTCAGGTAGCGTTAATACCGAAGAATGCGACTTGGTCTAGTGATTTATTTTACGATGTAAAAAAAAATCTCAGAAAAAGAACATCAACGGGGTGGTGGCGCAGTTGGCTAGCGCGTAGGTCTCATAGCAGCAGAGTGATCCTGAGGTCGAGAGTTCGAGCCTCTCTCACCCCATTTCCATCCCGGTTGGAAATTTAAATATTTTATTTTTATTGTTTGTTTATCTTAAAAGTTATGATTGGTATAATTTTAATTTAAGATCTATATCTTTTAATGATATAACATTTTTTCATTTATATAATTTTTAATTTTCAATTAAGACTTATATAATGATAATTTTGATTTGCAAGATTAAACATCTAACAATTGTATGTTTGGTTGACATTCACTGTCATTTTTTTATTATTTTCTTTTTTTTAATCTATGATTCACAGGACTTTCATTCTAATTTATGATTTATTTCTTTTAATGCTAAAAAAAAGCCACAGACCACTTTAAAAATGAAGAAGGGATGAGAAATTAACTAGGGCAAAGAGATGCAAAATTACTTAATCAATCAATCCCACTGTACCAAATACAATGATCTCTGTTAATCATCCTTACCGAATACCAATAAAAATGAAGAAGGGATGCGAAATTAATTAGGGCAAAATCAATTTTACACTATCAAACAATAAAATTAACACTAAATCAAAACTTAAGGAAGAAAACAAAATTAATTTTATTGGTTGAATTGATGTCATATGCTTCAAATTGAGCTTAAACAAATCAATCAATCCCACTGTACCAAATACAATGATCTCTGTTAATCATCCTTACCGAATACCCACAAGAAGAAAAACAACTGAACATTCTTTGTAATCCTTCCTCCTCAAAGGAATCATTCAGTACATTTTACAAGATCTTTCCATGACTATGTTGCCACTGTAATACTGTCTTTCTTCTTTGCTCTTGATGATCCATTTGCTGAGCAAGCGATTATCATGCTATGCTACAAGAACCCAATTGCAGAGAAACCATGAAGGGATGAATCCCCCGTTATGGGGATCAGATGCGTGAATTAGTCTCTAGTTACCTAATTAATGAGAGTTTCGCATAAGGAAGGATATAAAGCATCCTAATACAGCTCCTGCAGCTACCTGCACCAAATCAGAAACAAGCCCAAGGTATAGGTAACCAGCCATGATAAGGAAAGACTACATATCTTGCAAACTACTTAAATTTCATTTGAACTCGACAAAGCTTTTTTTTTTTCCAAATTCAGTGTGGTTGGTCACATGAATTCACGTCCTCCACTTCACTCTGTTAATGACTCGGTTGACAGTTTTGTAACTAGTAGTCATACATATCTCTTTATTATCTCTGTACATCGTGATATTAGATATCTAACTTGTCAATAGGTTGTCCTTTCTCATTACTGCATCTAACGGTCTTTATTGCAACATGTTCCATCTCTTTTTTTAACTCCAATTGAAGCCCCTCCTACCATTTTTCAAATAGTTTCATTTTTGACTTTAGTTTTGAATTTTTTTTATATCATATTTTGCTTGTCCAGTTTCCTACTCAAAGTCTCAGAAGATATTTATGATAATATTTTACTGTTGAAGCTATTTCTAAAATACAATCTTAGAGGTTTAAACATTAGTTCAACATAGATCTCTGTTACCATTTTTTCTTATCAGATTTACAGAACGTAATGAACGTATGTCTGTCAGTCAACACGTAAGAGTTATGTACTAAGCATTGACAGTCGTTTAGCTTAACAGTGACCAGCTAATGCATAGATATGAAAGTTCAGCCTGTACATTCAAAAATTGTAAGTCCAAAAGACCATTGTCTAATGAGTCAGTATGACATAAATTAATGATCCTTAAGAAAATGTATTTGGAAAAAAAAAAAACAAAAAACAAAAAGATTTGGGGTGAAAGGGATTATTGGGTAAAGAATGGACCTGATTCCTCCCCAAGAGTCCAGTTTGGTGGAGGATATAGAACTACCAACGTCTAACTTCTAAACAATGGAATTTGTAAAACATTTACATAGAAACAAAAAATTACAGTACACGTTAAAAGTGCCAAGTACCTGAACTGGTGTATGACCAAGAAGCTCATGTAGTGGCCTGACATTAGATAGAGGGTGCTCTGGTGGTAGTTCACACACAATTTGGTTCAGCAACTGTAGTAACCATACTCATTTCATTATGACCAGATGAAAGAAACTACCCAAAAGGGATTAAAAAAAGGACACCACATCAAGCAAAAATGACTTCCCTCTATAGATAGAACCAATTATTAGTTCAAAACCATGAGGTTTTGTTAGTTTGCCCCCAAGAAGCAGCTCAATTAAAAATTACTAAGAAATTTAACAAATCCTATAAATAAATAAACTTGAGATAATAAATCGAGGTTAAAAATTCATGATCTCCATTACTCAGATTAAGATTGGAAGCATAAAAAATTCAATTCCGTAGATGTTAAATATTTTGAAGACTTTCTGTAACATCCATGTAAATCATGGTCTTGGTTGATTTGCTACTGATTTTGTGGGCCTCAAATAACAAAAAACTCAGTCAATGAAACAACAAACTTCCCATATCATCAAACCCTCACCTTAAACCCCATAAGATCAATTGATTGAATTCTATATCTTAATTCACTTTTTTCTAAATCCACACCCTTATTCCAATAAATCCCCCATGAACTCATAATTTACTACTGCACATCTACTTAACCAAAATTAACATGTATGGTAACACCCCAAATTTGCATCTCACACATGCTTTTCTTAGATGAAGAACATGAGAAACACAAAAGGAAACAAAAGCTATGGAATTAATGAAAAATCTTACTTCAGCTTGACGACCTGCGTGAAGCCTAACACCAGAGGCATCATACATCACCTATCAAACAATAGGTCACAAAAATTTAACTTGCTGCAATTTGAATTAATTTAATTATTTGTAATTTGGACGTGGACTTGGCACTCGATAGAGGGGAGTGGAAAAAGCAGATTCATATAGCTGAACCCACCATATAGTTGGAAAAGGACTTAGTTGAATTGAGATGTAATCACAAAATGAGGCTTCAAACAAACACTTTTGTGTTCCAAAATTAAAAAACCCAAAGAAAAAACCCATGTAATTGTGCTGGTTCAATGTAGAAGCACATTTTTGAGATTATACACGGGTATCCACAAAACTACCTCTGTTTTTGAAATTGATAAAAAGTCATTTTCTGATATTTGAATCACAATGGTTTGAGATTCCAAAACAAGTTTTTGAAGTGAATTTTTTCAGTTTTGAAAAGAAAAGAAAAACGATCTGAATTATCCACTATCTAATTGAATCAGAAGTTTTTGAATCACCAATCAAACACAGCTAAATTTCCAAATTTCCGAGATCTTTACAAAGAAAACAAGTAAGTCCCTTACAATGGCAGCGAGAACGACAGAAAGGGCAAACATGGAAGAACCCATGCCTTCCTGAAAGCCAATAGAAGCGGCGAGAGCGGTGACCGTGGCTGAATGGGACGACGGCATTCCGCCAGATCCCACCAATCTCCTCGAATCCCATCTCTTCTGCTTGTACCTGCACTACTAGTATTATAACAAATCCGCATTCACTAATTACCACAATCATTCTACAAAAAACAATCAATGCCCATCCTTCTGTACAACTTCCGTAAAGATGGAGAAAATTACGGACCATGCAGTGAAGATCTTGAGGAATTGGGCAATTGATACGGCGAGAAAGGCAGAGAGGAGAGGGACGTTGAAGGGGAGAATCAACGGCGGAGACGAAACCGACCGGAATGAAAAGGACGACGATGATGAAGCATCGACGGCCGTCATTACTTCATCCATCACCGGACCCACCGAATCAACCACTCTCACCGTCTGGCCGCCTCCGCCTCCGGTGCCTACCGTCTCTACCGCTCGCCGGCGTTCGTGTCTGTGCGTTGAGTTCTTCCTGTTTTACTTGAGAATATCTACGGAGCCAAATTTCTTTTCTCTTTTAAAATTTAAAAAATAAACCAAACGTAAGGGTATGTTTGGTTGGTTTGTTGGAGAAAATATTATTTTAAGAAAATTTCTCTTGTTAAAATTTTTTTATGATTATTTAGTTAGACATAAAAAAAAAAATTTATAAAAAACTCTTTAAGCAAAAAAAAAATTTTGGTGAAAAAACATTTTAGAATTTTTTTATTATTTTTATTAATCAAACATTAGAAAATAAGATTTTATTAAATAAAGTACAATTTTTTTTAAAAAAATTATAATTTCCTTACAAAGCAGACACACCAAAATTCCTATTAAAAAAGAATTTGGGTTTTTAAGTAGTGCAAGCAATAGGAGGATTTTGGGGAATATTTATTGTTTGGATGCAAAGGTAGAGCATCCTTTATTTATTTTTTTTTTTTATTTTTTAAAGTAAAAAGTTTAGAAGGAGGTCTAGAGTCAGAGATATCATAGCTCTATTTTTTACTTTTTTTAAAAAACAATAGCGTTAAAAATAAAATAAAGAATATAATTAATATTTTAAAAAGTGTAAATAAGTTGGAGACAGAAAATTATTATTTGATATTAAAATTACACTAAAATAAATAATGTTGTTTGGAGTTGCCATTAATAAAAGAGTGCGGTTAAAACTAATTAAGATTTACAAAAAAAAATATTATATAATAATTATTAAATATTAAATGTTAAGTTAATTGCATTAATTCTAACAATAAAACTATGTTAAAATTAGGGGTGTTCATCAGCCCAACCAACACGAACCTTTTGAATTGGATTATATAAGTTATTTGAGTTGGGTGAAGTTTTAAAATGTTTAATCCAAAGAGGTTGAGTTGGATTGCGGGTTGAATACTTAAAAATTTGAGCATAACTGACTCAACCTGATTTTACTAATTCTTCTTCTTCTTCTTCTTTAATTATAAATACTTTTAAAAATAAATAAATAAGTTTTTAAAATACTTTAACTATATATAAATGATAAACTTACAAGTAATTATGTAAATTGATATAATTATTTATGTAATATCAAATCTTCTTTGTATATAAATATCATCTACTGTTTTCAAAAACTAACAAGAATTATTTTTTCTTTTTACAAAATTATCGATTTCACATTAGAAAAAAGTTTAACTTAAAAAATGACATAATTAAGTTTTACTACTGCTAAATTTATGCAAATCAAAGTAATAAGAAGATTTCAAAAATAATATTATTTTTATATGTATAATAAGCCGACTACAAATTATAACTAAAAATTAATATGCAGAAAAATTTTACTTTAATATTTCTTTTGTAACGAGAGCATTGAAATATAATAAAAAAATGTTGAATTGGAGCCAAGTTGATAAATCGATCCAACTCAAACTGAACTTGAACTATTTGGGTTGGATTGAATTTAGTCATAAATTGGTATGGGTTAGGTTCTAACTTTTTTAATCCGAACTATTTAGATTAGGTCGTGAATTTGTCCCAAACCTGACCCAACCCAACTCATGTGAATTGGATGGAGGAGGCTCCAATTCTCTTTTTTATTCTCCCACGATGGAGTTGTAGTCCTCTTAGCAACAATTGCACTCTTTTGCAACTATTACACTCTATTTAATATTTATTTAATTACATTTATTCATATTTTTTAGATCTATTATTCTTATTACTATTATTAATAATTGATAACGTCATTTATCACCATTAATGCCCCTTTTTTTTACCTAGCTCGTTCCAGTTGTTGCACACGAACATTCACAAAGATTTTGAATACCCACCCTTATTTTAGCAAAATCTAACTTAATATTTAGAACATTTCTAATATAAATATGAATATAAATTGAATAAAACTGAATAAATATTAAGCCAAAAAATATATTTTTAATACAAATACTCACTTTTAATGTGAAATTGACATGGCTAAAGTTAAAATAAACATTATCGACCTTCAGACCATCATGTTGACAATCATACCAGCAAAAAAATAAAAACAAAAATTAAAAATTAATAACTCAATACTTAAAAAATAAAAAAAATAAGGAATAAGTCACACTTGTATTATAGATCGCTTTTTGGTTTTAATGTTCATTAAATGTTATCATGTACCCCCTAGAATACAAATTCTCTCTGTTTTAATGATTTGGCACATGCACATACACGTTTACATTGAAAATGTTCTTAGTCGGCAACCTCAGTTATACTTAGTGACCTGATGGCAATAATAGTTGATTTGGGTCTTCAAGTTTCAACTTGGGAAGGTAGATCTTGACGAGCTTGAGGGGTTTATAATTTCATTACACCCTCAAAAATCCTGAAGAACAAAGAGGATTGTTGTCAAACACACATACTTCAACCAAATACTCTACAAACCTGTGGCAGAAATGGATAATTATGAGAAAAGAATATTTCTTTCATTAGAACTGTTGCATCCCCATCACAGTTTCACCTCAATTATGAACAAAAATAAATAAATAAATAACGATTGGAGAGAAATCACACACACAATCTTAGCTTTCTCTACAACCATAATTCACAGGAAATGCATGAGAGAGACTTCATTGTTTATTTTTCCTGTATTCATTGTTAGACTAAATTTTTTTTTCCTTGAACTGGAATATGCAGCATTTACCAGGAAAAAAAAAAGGTGAGAAAGAGAAACTATCGTCTTCCTGCCTCGATACTTTGTCGCTCCAAAATCACGTTTAAAATTCTTCCAGGAACATATATTCTCTTTTTAATCGTCTTCCCAACCAAATACTTGGAGAGTTTGGCATCTTCTGATGCTAACTTGAAAGCATCTTCTTCATTGCATGTTTTCTCAACCTGGATAGTACCTCTTGTCTTTCCATTTATCTGAACCGGAAGGACTATACTTGTATCTTTCAGGAATTCAGGAATTGCCTGAATTTTGGGAGCAAGACCACAACAACAAGAAAATTTAATATTAGAATGGATACAAGAAGTTTTTCGAATTGATGGGGATGCAACAAATTCTGAGGAGAACATGTTAGAGCAAAGAAATCATACCTTTGGAAAAGGCACGTATGCCAATGAATTAGAATGGCCAAGACGAAACCAAAGTTCCTCTGCCATGTGAGGGGCATATGGGGAAAGCAGCAAAACAAATGGTTCAATAATTGACCTCGGGTGTTTCTCCCACTGAAACCACAAAAAATTTATAAGTTAAAGCCTGAAAATCAGCACAAGAAAGTTCAATACACAATTAAAATGTTGCGTATCACTTCATGCTTGTCAGATGAGAAGGCATAGCTGTTATAGGGACATGAAACTTTACATACATTGATGAATTCAAAATTTTCTGGAATCTCCAGCTACCTAGGGCCTTAACAAGTTGAGAGCTATTAGAAATTGAGTCTCTTTTACCTTAACTCTCCTCTGTTCATATTTCTCAGGTTCCCAACCATATTTGCTGGAAACTAGGTTCATCTAAAATTCTCTGTTAAATCCTTTTTTTTTTTTTTTTCCTCTTATTGTGCTCTTCATCATCATCTATCTTCCATAATATTGCTCATTTATGAGGCGCATATGTCCCATCTAAAGTAAAGTTGTTTGGGTGGGCATTGCTCCATAAGAACATAAATTGAAGTGACAAGCTACAGAAAAGGCTTCCCCATTGGTGTATTTCTCCCAATCAATGTGTGCTATGCTGCCAAGACGGTGATTATTTGGATCACATTTTCTTCAGCTAGGAGCTTAAGGAGCAGGGGGCATACTTTCTCAGGTTTAATATTTTGCTGCCCTCAAGATTTTGATGCATTTCTGTAGTTGAGAGATCTCTGTTTCTGTCGTCAGATGAAAAAGGGGCTTGTTGAATTGGTTTCCTAGCTATACTTTGGGCTCTGTGGTTGAAGCAGAATAGTAGGCTATTTAATAAAATTTCTACAACTGAAATCTAATGTTGGGAGATCAACTTATTGGCGAGACTTCTGACATATGCATCACCTCTACCAACTGGTTTCTCCATTTCTGAATGTGTTGTTGGAGTGGCATAATTGCATGCGGGTGGGTTATGGGTTTTAGTTTCAGCATTGGTTTTCGCTGAGTTTGTTACTGGTCTTGATGCTAATGGTTCACATTTGGTGAATCTGTAACTTCATTTCTGATTTTTAATAAAATCATTTCTTGTCTACTCTAAAAGAAAAAGCAGCAATAAGGGATCCTAGACCTAGAATAACCCATGTGAATGTGAATCATACAATGAAGTGAGAATGACAAATATCCTAAGTATCCCTTTTATAATACAACTAGGTTTAGGCATGTGTACTGGAAGTATTAGGCACGTGTAGAGTTTTTGGATTTCTTTCCTTTGAAGTATTAACCTAAGTAATAGTTAAATTAGTCCCAAAAAAAAAAAATACATAAATAAAAATAAAAAAATAAAAAAACAGAAAGATAAGCAAATGCTTCTGAGAGGAGGAGCCAGCCTTATGGTAAGAACATCACACCACAACCCAATGATGGGGAGTTTCCAGCTGTAAAAACAACCTTCTGTGATTTAAAATGAAGTTGTATACGACAGACCTACAGTAGTCCAACCCCTTCTCAGATCACACAGGTGGGAGATTTGTGAACTGGCTGCCCCTCTTTTATGTGCAAGCGTCCATAGACTATGAGCTTAAAACAAAAATATTAGCAGCAACTCACATAATAAGATGTTTTATCGAGAAAAGAAGGCATAACAAAGAAAAAAAGTCATCTATATGCACAAAGGTCTAACATTAAGTATGGTACAGATGCTCCAACCTAGTGAGTAGAGAGAACAAGAGGAGGAGAAAAAAAAAGTCATCTATATGCACAAGGGTCTAACATTAAGTATGGTTCAGATGCTCCAACCTAGTGAGTAGAGAGAACAAGAGGAGGAGAAAAAAAGTCATCTATATGCACAAGGGTCTAACATTAAGTATGGTACAGATGCTCCAACCTAGCGAGTAGAGAGAACAAGAGGAGGCTAATTAAAATTTACTCAAGGAACCACACTCCCTGCTACAATTATTTTGAACTCAACCACTCAACTATCGCTGATCCATCATCTGCACC